>JAMPIV010001345.1:0-239603 GCA_024509875.1 Oreohelix idahoensis | reverse complement strand
GATAGGATAACTGTAGCTGGATTTTTTAGTGGCATACGACAGCTCCAGATGCAGAGTTCCTAAGTGGGACCTCCAGCTACCTTTCACCTCCACGTTCTCATAAAGTAATCACCTCACTCTCTGCTATGATTTCTGCCGGACAAATTTAGAGGTACAAAACAATTAATTTAAGAAAGATCTGACTGGTTTTATATAAACAATCTTGTGTTAACGCTTGTTGCAACACTCAAAAAAATAATATTCTGTCAAGGCACATAAATCAGGTTACATAAATGAAAACCAATATTACCTACCTCCCTGTCTAATTTGAGGTAAAGAAAAATAAAAATCATAATTTTTATCACACAATGAAGTAACTAAGTAAATTTACATAGAACACAAAATTCAACACTACACACCAAGTCACAACACTGAACAGGAATCAACTCTTACACGATGAAACTATTACACAGATTGTCACTGTAGGTAATCCGGCTTTTAGCTTTCGGGTTTGAGGCGAATTGCTGGGCCTCCGAGCGTGTGAAAAATAAATCCAAAAAGTTTGAGTAATCCTGTGGAATGAGGAGTGTCAAACTTAATTAACTGTATAAAAGATGTGATATATGCGTTGACGGTATGAACGAGAGTGGTATATAGAAGAATGATTGTATGATTCAGTTGAGAAGAGTCTGCTTTGCGTTGGGACAGTGTTCGGTTTTGTTTTGACCGTGTGGCTTTGGCCCACTGAGGAAATGTGGGTGCTGCCACTAACTGGAATGTGTATGTTCCAGGAAAAATGGTATAAGGATATTAATAATTCAAGTGTGTTTCACGGGCTAGATGTATTGCCCCAATAATAAGAAACAGGTTGGTAAAGTTCATTTATTAACGCGTGAGAAATAATGGACTTTAAAAGATTTTGCAGCCATGAATCATATGTGCCGAGAGCACTGAATATTTGTGGCTATTATTGGCTGAAAATAAGAAATGAATTTCATAGTCGTATTGAGTAATCTACGGCTTGTGCATGAAGAAAGCAGAGTTAGGTAAATATAAAGCCTAACAAATAAAATTAATAAAGAGAAGAGCAATGGGAAAATAACAGTGCTGTCACAAAGAATGTACTCGAAATCCCCCTTGTTTTCTGCTTCGTCTGCAAATTGTAACGCTTTCACGTTGATAGTAAAGCTTACTGTATTATTACCCGCCTTCTTCAATGAAACGTGTGCTGTATTTCTTGGAAAAAACATTAAGAGGCAGACTGCGTAATGACCTAAATTTTAAATTCCATTCATGTCTTTTTCTACATTACGTTACCAAAACGAACGAACAGATGGACAAAAGGATAGCGAGAAGGGAGAGGCAGAAAGCCGAACATTAAACACGCGTCGCGCGATACACAATTACTACTATCACGCGTGTTAGGCTACAAGCACTAACTTTTTTTTTCAGACGGACAGTGATAAAATACACTACCCTTTCCCAGAGTTAGGTTTATAAATCATAAAAAACTCTTATTAGAAAAGATAACATTAGATGGGTTTACGTTTGAACACATAACAGTACCCAGACAGCACATCTTCGAAACAGGAGGTAGAAGAAATTGCATATTTTGAACGCAGCCACGTAGCTCTTTTAAATTTGTATATTTGGGTTCCTGAGGGCTTGCTGACAAATAATATGTAAAACGTTACGCAAATAGTCCAGGAATTAATAAATTATACCCAAAATAAAATATTGGGGGTGCCTGACAGCATAAAATCATTTCTGCTCATAAGATTTTTTTTTTAACGTGTTTGAAAAAAATTTACGTTACAGAAATAGCCTACCATGTAAACTCCAAATTGATTGGAGCGCAACAAATGAAAGCCTAACCACGATTGGTCGGGCTATAAATACTATCTTGGTTGTTAGGGGAAACGGGGAAAGGTAACATTTTTTCAAACACTTGTCGAAACGGGGCTCATTGGTCAGACTCGCTGATATACACACTTGGGAGCGTTAGTTCGAAACCACTTGTTTAAAATAGCTTGATAAAGCATCAGTGCGTTGAAGCCAGCATATATTTGGCTAAATAAAAGCCTGGAAGATAAGCAGATGGGAATTTGTGCCAGTTTGTGCCAGAATTCATTGCTAATCAACGTATCTGTGTTTATTCGTATGAATTGTGGTAAGCTTGAACCATTCAATATCTTTTAATGAAAATTGAATGTGAATTGTTGATTTATGCCTGTATATATATGTGTAGTTCAGTGGCCAACGTGAGGTAAAGCCTGTAATGCTCCAGCCTGAACAGAGGGTGTCGGAGAGAAGTAAAACGGCATGGAATGGCCAAACAGTACACTGACACCTGGATGATTGACTAGAAAGAAATAATGCTGGAAGTGCAGAGGCGTAGTAACCATTAAGGATGGTAATGCTGGTATAAAGTATTTCAGATGAAGCTGACTGTTGGCCTAACGCTCTGAACGCAATGTTTGTGATGTATTGTGATCAGTGTAAAAAGAAAATATAAATTAGTTATGAAGTAGAAGGTACATCCTTCTTGATTTCAGGGACAGTGGTCTTGATGGTACTGAGCAGCACCTGGTCAGAGCTTTGCTGAATCCAGTGTCGGACAGCATACTCCTTGGTCCTTTTAGCTATCAGTGAGGTGTCTCCAGAGCCCAGAGGAGAATTCGAGCAGAGGAGTCCTTTCCTGCCGCCATCACGCCAGATAAGCTAACTTGGCCAGCTGAGCTCAACATTATGTCCCCCTCATCTTGAACTGACTTTTTAAAATTAACATTAAGAGGGGAATTTACTTGTCTTAAAATCAGGAACTGTGAACATCTCCAATACTGTCCCTAAAGACAAACTATTGAAGTCATGATGACAAATACCAACAGAGCTTGAACAAAACAAAACCAGTATTACCTCATTTTACTACTACACAACTGACACACATAGAACATTTGTAATAATATATGTCACTACAATATTCATATTAAATACATTCTGTACATAACTTGTAATTTAAATTGATTGTGATTCCTGGTTCCCTTGTAGTTGAATCAGGACACATATTCATTCATGCCAGTAATGAATACATATTGTTATTCGAAATTTTATCAGTGACTCTTTTAAGATATCTTTGTAGAGTGTTATATGTATGTGAGTTAGACACATAACGTAGCACACACTATTCCAGAATAATTCTGACTGAGATATATAGATATGTGGTAGCAAGTAAGGTTATCTATAATACACTACTCTTAATAGATATAGATACCTTCACAGCTGATCTCAGTCAGTACACTAAGTTCCCTATAAGTATTTATAACATCCCACTTCACCACATATATTGGGGGCTCGTCCGGGATTTTGAATCTTTAACTATTAAAAATATTGGGGGTAATTCACTTCAGGGAATATAAGAATTAAAAGGTATCCTTGGGTGGAATTAAATAAGGTTGAGCTCACGGTGTGTAGCGGAAGGTTTTATAAGTGTGAGATGATAGTGCTAGAGTAGAAATAGTATTCTCTCCAGAATGTGAGGTCCCAGTGACAGAGAAGTACACTGGTATCACTCGATAGTCACGGCTGTGAAAGTATCTGGACTGAAAATATTCAGAGAACAGTCAGACCTTACTGCGCCACCTCCGCTATGTGACCACCTGTGATATTAATAAACATTCAACCAAACTCAGTATCAACTATATTGAATGAATAAAGCTGGTGAATACAATTTATATCCTCTTTATTTACATCTATCTAATTGTGGTGATTGTGTGTGACTGGTGATACAAAAGTTATATTTATACAAAAAAACCAAATTGGCGAAAACCCTTACAGTTTTTTACAAGTTACACTAAAATGTCATTTCTTTAGACTCTTCCAATTAGTTGGGTGATAGACTTCTTCACTGTCTTATTCACTTTATAACTTTCACTAGTTTATCACGCAAATTGTCATCACAAAACTCTGCTTGACAGTTATCACTTCTTGGTTGCACGATTGTCACAAATATCACTCATCTGTTAGGTTAATCAGTGTTCATATGAGATGTACAGCTTCAGTAGGTCTTGCTTCTACCAATCCAGACACTGCCGGGGCGATTCGCATTGATCATCGAGCAATTCTTGATCATTGACCTCTGACTTTTGGTTGACAAGTATGAACCTGCAGATAATTGTAGGATATGTGGCTATTTGTGGATAACAATTACCACATTCCTATTGTAGGTGAGATGAATTTGTTTTCAGATGTATGCGTGAAAATGCATGATTATGGATCAGTGACAAGACAGGTGTCTACTGTGGAACATTTTATAAAATCAAATAATACAAAATAATATGTACACACATATATGGTATGAGGTTATAGTATCCCCCTGCCTGACACGTTAGCTCTGTAAAGTGCAGTAACTTGATGACAGAATGAATAAGCCCTGATAATGATTGTGCTAGCCCTGATACGGACTCAGTCATGGTGGTTATATTTCGGGTTCCAATCTTCAACAATCATATCAAGTAGTAATAAATTAATATACATGATACTTTCATAACATATAGATTAAACAAATCCTGAAATAAAGTTGTAATTACTGTATTATTTTACATAGTAACTTTACATACCCTCGCAGGATCTAATTAAGATCAGTAAAGACTGGCTTTAGTGGAGTAACAGAACTGCCTGGCTGCAAATAACAAGATATTGGCCTCTGCACATTCCTCTCTCTCCAGCCGTTGTCCTTCTGTCTTGCTTCGCTGTACAAGTGAATTTGAAATCATTTCCGTCCGCCCTTATATATGCAGCTACCGGACGTACAGGAAACAAGGCTCGCAACTCCAGCAAACTTCCCAAAAAAGTTGTAACTTCGGGGGGTTTGTGCTAGAGGTGTTTCAAACCTTGGTCTCGTGCATTTCACCTTTCCCAGTTCAAGCCTTTGGAGTTATATATTTCCGTTCTCCGTGAGTTGACCTTTATATCCATATGTTGTTTTCCTATATCTGTCGTGTTAACGATTTTATATTGAATTATAAATAGGAAAAACACAGGATTTCTCAATGCACGGACACTATTCTTGCGAAATTCTTCACAACTACTTACTCCCTTCTGATTTCCTTGTACCTATACATAAATGAAGATATTCCCGTCAAAATGAGACCATTCTCATCCTTGTCTGTCATTCCGTTCTCCTTCCCGATGTCTAATTCTAACCATGATTTCGGACGATTTATTCTTCCTTATACACTCGCCGAAGTCATTCTATCTGACCGTGGGAAACCCCTTCTCTGATTGGCTGCCCTAGATACACACAGGAAAATACCCCTGCATTCCTTTGTTCAGGTCAGCACACTGGTGTCCCACTTTTCGGTCTTCAAACATTTAACTAGGCAATGCGTAACATGCGACAGAGCCTCCCTCTCTTTTAAGCTGTAGATTTCTACAGCTAACAACTGTAAGCTTTGCCGTAGTTAATGTTCTTCTTACTCTCGTTCTATCTCAGTTGGGTGTCGACTAAGAAAATCTGCTCTTACATTTTGTTTTCCTGGATATAGATTCATCCTTTGCTATCTCTCTTTTCCCAGTTCGGCTTTTCATCCAGGCCCTTACCGCTGGTGAAATGGGGTCGGTAGGTTTCCCTTGAAGTTTACCGCCCTCTTTTCGTTGATAGTTGGTTGCGGTTTTCCCTCGCAAATTCGTAGGTGTTTGATTTTGGCTACGTGATTTGTTCTTTTCTTCCAGTGCATGGGTTTCAGACTGCAATTCAACCTGTGTGGGATGTTTCCTTTCCCCTCCAGTGCAAATCTCGGGAGTACCCATGATGGCTGGTTTGCTTGTAGACTTTTGAAGACTCTTCCGCCGACTTTCTGAATCTACATGAGTGCACTCTGGACAGGAATTTACATACCAATTGATGTCTTCCGTAATACCTGGCCAGTAGTACTGGGTGGCTATTCTTTGTTTTGTGGCACCATTACCCAGGTGTTCACTCAAAGTTATGTGCCCCCAGCCTATGATCTTATTTCTATAGGTGGATGGTACAACAATTTGACCATGACTGTTCGTCCCTCTGCCAGCTTTCCTGTGCAAGAGTCCATGTTCCATATAGAAATTTCCTTTGATTGGATTGTTATGTGTTTTTGACAGTTTGCCAAAACAAGGCTTCAATGTGCTGTCTGCTACTTGAGCCTTTTTCATCTCAATCAAATCAAATTTTAATTTGGTGTCCCTCTCTATGTTCCTGGAGTCAGACCTGGTCTGGATTTCTGCCATAACCATAGGTTTTACCGGGTTTCCCAAGAAAACATATCTACGCCCCAACATCAGGGGGTAAAAGGGATCATCTAACACTGCTGCATTTATCTCCCCTTCCACATAGCGACAACTGACATGAATCTTTGCTATGGGTAAAGTGAGGGGTAATGCTCCTTTTAGTGGCCCTTGAATATCTACTGTTTCTGTGGTGATTTGTTCAGGGCGCACCAGAGATGCACACACGACTGCGTCATAGGACAAACCTGTGTCATACATTCCTGTGACTTGTTTGCCATTCACAGTCACTATCTCCTGTCTCACCTGTAAGCATGCAGCATGATGAGGAGGTTTTTTCCTCCCACATTTATCAGTGTTGTGGTTGTTCATTTTGCAGAACTTACACCATTTTTCTTCCCTTCGTGAGGGTTTATTGTTATATCCTGGAGGGTTCTTGTCTTTGTAGTCATATCTTTGGTTGTTCTTGGCTGTATTGTCCTTTTGTTCAAACTCGTTTTGGTTTTGTGGTGACTTGAAACTATCTCCCTGCTTCCTCTTGTTTCCTTGAGTCAGGGGGTGAGCCAGTTTGTGACTTTCTGCATAGATGATTATTTCATCTAATCTCTCTCTTTTATGTTCTACTAGGAATGTCTTCGTCTCAGGAGACATGGACTCCAGGAGTTGTTCTATCAACATCATCTCCTTGATCCCTTCAAAATCCTGATTGAAGTTTCCTAACTGACACCACCTCAGCAAGTAACTTTCCAACCTTGCTGAGAACTGCTGATATGTTTCTCCTGTCTGGAGCATAGCAGTTCTAAATCGCCTTCTATAAGCTTCTGCGTTTTGTTCGTAACGCAACAACAATGCTTGTTTCAAGGCTTCATAGTTTTCCTGATCTTCTTTTTGCATCTTCAAGTAGACATTATAAGATACACCTCTCAATCCCTGTGACAACTTCAAATTCCACTTTTCTTTTTCTAGGCCATAAGTAGTGGCCAATCGTTCATATCTGTCAAGGTAATCCTCTATTCCCTCTTCTTTCTCCACAAATGGGTCCAAGTGGAAGTTCATAGCTCCATTGGAGGTGCTTTGGCTGGCGCTGGTATCCGAATGAGATGACCTACTACCATTAGTAGTAGCCACTGCCTGTATTTCAAGCTCTTTTAATCTCAGTTCATGGTCTCTATCAGCTTGTAGCTTCCTTTCCTCAGCTGTTAATCTTCTTTCTTCAGCCTCCAATTTCTTGGCTTGAGCCTCAACTTCCAACAGCAGCCTCTTTTCTTCAGCTTCCATTCTTTTGGCTTCTCTCTCAGCTTCTAGTCTTTTGGCTTCTCTCTCAGCTTCTGCTTGCAGCTTCCTTTCCTCTCTATCCATATGTTTGTCCACTTCAGTTGTGACATACTGGACGAGAGCATCACCTGTCAAGTCCAGCTCTTTTCCCATTTGCATGATCGCAGTTCTGAACTTCACTAAGTCAGCCATTATATTAAGTTAAGTAGGGTATGAAAACTTACCTAAACTTACTTAAAATAATTATCAAATGGACAACACAATTAATCGTGCAACCTTGTGATAGTCAATATTTACTGAGTACTCTAAGGTACTGTTACTGAGAAAAAAAATCTATTCTAGAATTTTCAAAAAAAAATTTTTTTTTTTTTTCTCTATTGGTGGCCCAAGATAGACTAAAGATAGATGTATTAGATAGAGGATGGCTCAGGATATACGAGAATATCCCGTGATCGAGCCCCCACTGTAGCGGAAGGTTTTATAAGTGTGAGATGATAGTGCTAGAGTAGAAATAGTATTCTCTCCAGAATGTGAGGTCCCAGTGACAGAGAAGTACACTGGTATCACTCGATAGTCACGGCTGTGAAAGTATCTGGACTGAAAATATTCAGAGAACAGTCAGACCTTACTGCGCCACCTCCGCTATGTGACCACCTGTGATATTAATAAACATTCAACCAAACTCAGTATCAACTATATTGAATGAATAAAGCTGGTGAATACAATTTATATCCTCTTTATTTACATCTATCTAATTGTGGTGATTGTGTGTGACTGGTGATACAAAAGTTATATTTATACAAAAAAACCAAATTGGCGAAAACCCTTACAGTTTTTACAAGTTACACTAAAATGTCATTTCTTTAGACTCTTCCAATTAGTTGGGTGATAGACTTCTTCACTGTCTTATTCACTTTATAACTTTCACTAGTTTATCACGCAAATTGTCATCACAAAACTCTGCTTGACAGTTATCACTTCTTGGTTGCACGATTGTCACAAATATCACTCATCTGTTAGGTTAATCAGTGTTCATATGAGATGTACAGCTTCAGTAGGTCTTGCTTCTACCAATCCAGACACTGCCGGGGCGATTCGCATTGATCATCGAGCAATTCTTGATCATTGACCTCTGACTTTTGGTTGACAAGTATGAACCTGCAGATAATTGTAGGATATGTGGCTATTTGTGGATAACAATTACCACATTCCTATTGTAGGTGAGATGAATTTGTTTTCAGATGTATGCGTGAAAATGCATGATTATGGATCAGTGACAAGACAGGTGTCTACTGTGGAACATTTTATAAAATCAAATAATACAAAATAATATGTACACACATATATGGTATGAGGTTATAGTATCCCCCTGCCTGACACGTTAGCTCTGTAAAGTGCAGTAACTTGATGACAGAATGAATAAGCCCTGATAATGATTGTGCTAGCCCTGATACGGACTCAGTCATGGTGGTGGTTATATTTCGGGTTCCAATCTTCAACAATCATATCAAGTAATAAATTAATATACATGATACTTTCATAACATATAGATTAAACAAATCCTGAAATAAAGTTGTAATTACTGTATTATTTTACATAGTAACTTTACATACCCTCGCAGGATCTAATTAAGATCAGTAAAGACTGGCTTTAGTGGAGTAACAGAACTGCCTGGCTGCAAATAACAAGATATTGGCCTCTGCACATTCCTCTCTCTCCAGCCGTTGTCCTTCTGTCTTGCTTCACTGTACAAGTGAATTTGAAATCATTTCCGTCCGCCCTTATATATGCAGCTACCGGACGTACAGGAAACAAGGCTCGCAACTCCAGCAAACTTCCCAAAAAAGTTGTAACTTCGGGGGGTTTGTGCTAGAGGTGTTTCAAACCTTGGTCTCGTGCATTTCACCTTTCCCAGTTCAAGCCTTTGGAGTTATATATTTCCGTTCTCCGTGAGTTGACCTTTATATCCATATGTTGTTTTCCTATATCTGTCGTGTTAACGATTTTATATTGAATTATAAATAGGAAAAACACAGGATTTCTCAATGCACGGACACTATTCTTGCGAAATTCTTCACAACTACTTACTCCCTTCTGATTTCCTTGTACCTATACATAAATGAAGATATTCCCGTCAAAATGAGACCATTCTCATCCTTGTCTGTCATTCCGTTCTCCTTCCCGATGTCTAATTCTAACCATGATTTCGGACGATTTATTCTTCCTTATACACTCGCCGAAGTCATTCTATCTGACCGTGGGAAACCCCTTCTCTGATTGGCTGCCCTAGATACACACAGGAAAATACCCCTGCATTCCTTTGTTCAGGTCAGCACACTGGTGTCCCACTTTTCGGTCTTCAAACATTTAACTAGGCAATGCGTAACATGCGACACGGTGCCTGTGTTGTCCATTAGATATATAGTTAGAAATTGAATTGTTGGGTAGACATTATAAAAATTTACCTGATAGACAATGGCGGACCTGGCCAAATTTCGATCTGCTGCGGTTCAGACTGCAAAAGAGTTAGGATTAGATGGGCAAGTTATGGTTGCCTATGTCACAACGGAATGTGACAAATTTATTGAACGCGAAGAAAGAAGATTAGAAAAAGAAGCCGAAAGAAGGTTAGAGGCTGAAAGGGAAATTAAGAGGTTGCAAGCTGAGGCTGAGACTAAGAGGTTGCAGATTGAGGCTGACAAAGAGGCTAAAGCATTGGAAGCCGAGGAAAGAAGACAAGCTGCAGAAAGGGAAGAGAAGAGATTAGCTGCAGAGAGGGAAGCAGAAAAGGAGGAGAAGAGATTACAAAGGGAACATGAGTTACGACTAAGGGAGTTTGAGGTTCAAGGCCATGCTCCTGAAAATGGTGCCAGTCCCTTTGCCTCTGATGCTACGGTTACTCAGGGAGCCTCAACCTCAGCTATGAACTTTCATTTAGATCATTTTGTTGAGAAAGACGATGATATTGAGAGCTATATAAATAGGTATGAACTATTAGCCACCACGTATGGGTTAGAGAGAGAAAGGTGGAGCTTAAAGTTATCTCAGGGACTTCGTGGGGCAGCTTATGAAGTTTTTGCAAAAATGAGCAGAGGTGATCAGGAAAATTATGACATGCTAAAGCAGGCTCTTTTGTTAAGGTATGAAAAGAATGCAGAATTCTATAGAAAAAAATTTAGGAATGCTAAACTACTGTCAGGTGAAACCTATCACCAGTTCTCTGCACGAATAGAGACATACTTGGAGAAATGGACTTCTCTGGGGAAAACCCAAGATCTTAAGGAAATGGTCCTTATAGAGCAATTAAGAGAGTCCATGGCTCCAGACCTGAGAAAGTTTCTCATGGAACAAGGTGCAGAGAGGCTGGAAGAGTTGCTAAATGTTGCTGAAAGGTATCAAGCAGCTCAAGCAGAGGTAACAGGTAATAAAAAGAAACAGGTGGACAACTTTAGGGCACCACAGAACTTTAATAAATTTGATCCTAAGGATCAAAATAAAGGTAAGCACCAATTTGATAGGCCACGGTATGAAAATAAAAATAAATTCCCACAATTCGATGAAAGGAAATATGATGAAAGAAAATCTTTCAACCAAGGAAAAAGGTGGTGTAAAAATTGTCAGATGAACAATCATGACACTGACCGTTGCAGAAGGAAACCTGTGTATATGGCAACCCTTCAGGTCAGGTCGACCTCAAGACAGGAGGAGGATATTATGTTAGATACCACTCCAGAAGAGATGAGGAAGGCACAGGCTGGGGATAAAACACTCAAGCCTTGTTACAGAAAATTGTCAACTTGTCATACAACTCCAGGCAAGGGAGATTTTTACATGAAAAACAAGTTGATGTATAGGAAGACTGGAACTAGATCCCATGGTCACGGACAGCTGGTTCTTCCAAAAAGATACAGGACAGAATTAATAAGGAGCCTACATGTGAAACCAGATGGGGACCATGAGAAAATAGGTACCATCATTCAAAAGGTGGCTCACAATTATTATTGGCCCAAAGCAAGATGGGACATTGAGAATTTTGTAGAAAGGTGTAGCATAGCACATGAGGGAACACCCACAAGTGGGAACATGGATCAGGACCTGGACACGCCCCGGAGCAAAATTAGGCCTGATAATAAAAAGAAATATAGATTTGATAAAGTGGACCAAATGGAATGGGAAGCCCCTTTTCACGGACAAGCTTCACTTAACTGTTTTACAATGGCCACTATGCGGAGAGTGCAAAAAGATGTCTTACCCCAGGATAAGCCGACAATCCCTCAATCGGACTTAAACAAACTGGAGGAAGAAGATGTAGAGAGGAAATCTCTCATCAAGAATTTTAAGAGGGGAGAAAGCCCCAAAAGAAAAATTGGTAGCGGTCGTTTTGTGAATGATAATTCTGGGAGGAAAAATCATCACTATAAAGCTTCGAGTGGAAGAGACCATACCGGTGCATGGACAAATAGGTCCACACAATTAAAGGTCCATATGTAGCTTTGTTAAGAACGTGGACTGATGAAAAGGCAGAGGAAAACATTACATCTTCATACCAATATGTGAATGAGCTGACCACTCGGTTGAAAACTGGCTGGAAACTTGCCAATGAAAATTTGAAACAAGCCAGGAAGAAACATGCTGCCTATTATAACAGGAAGGCGAAAGACAGAAATTTGGCTGTGGGAGAGAAAGTACTGCTTCTTTTGCCTGGGAGTCAGAATAAGTTACAAATTGGATGGCAGGGTCCATATACAGTTTTAGAGAAGGTGTCTAGAACAAATTATAAGATAGATAAGAAGGGGAAAGAAAAAAAATCTATCATGTGAATCTCCTGAAGAAATATTTGGAAAGAGAACATCAGGAAGAGACACACTTGTTGACCTTGTCCATCGCCATGGAGATGAAAAAGGAACCACTTTCATCATTTGAATATCCATTACACCCCTGTGAGACAGCAGCACAGGTGAAAATCAGTACACATTTAACGAAAACTCAGAAAGAGAGAGTGCAACAGGTTCTAAATAATCATGCAGAGGTGTTAACAGACCGACCAGGGCATACAAACCTATTGGAATATGATATGAAACTCTCAGACTCTCCACCTGTCTGTATGAAACCATATTCGATTCCGTTTGCTAAGGAAAAAGCTTTGAAGGAAGAGATAGACTATCTATTGAAGGAAGGAATTATTTCGCACAGTGAGTCTTCGTATAGTTCCGGGTTGTACTCTTAAGGAAGCCCTCTGGAGAACATAGACTCTGTATAGATTACAGGAGACTGAATGCTATTACAGAAGGACAGGTGGATCCATTGCCGGATACAAATCAGCTGTTTGCCAGACTAAATAAAGCTAAATATTTCTCAAAAGTGGATCTGAGTAAAGGATACTATCAGATTCCAGTAAAGCCTGAGGTTAGACCATACCTAGCTTTTAGTACCTCAGAAGGACACTATGAGTTTAATAGATTGCCATTTGGATTGAAGAATGCGCCTAGTGTCTTCTCTAGAATGATGAGAAAATTATTGGATCCTCTGAATAATCCCTGTATAACAAATTTTATGGATGATATCCTTATAGCAACAGAAACATTTGAGGAACACACATTGACTCTCTGAACATGCTGTTTGATCGACTTAGGGAGGCAAATTTAACAGCCCGACCAACCAAATGTTGCGTTGGATGTAAAGAATTGGAATTTTTGGGACACACAGTTTATCAGGGAAACATGACCCCTGACCCAAAGAACTTAGAGAAACTACAGAAAGCCCCGAGACCACAAACCAAGAAGGACGTGAGATCCTTTGTCTCATTATGTGGTTTCTACCAGAAGTATATCAAAAACTTTAATTCCATATGTGCACCGTTAACTGAATTGACACGTAAAGGACATCCAGATCGCATTACATGGACTCCACAATGTGAAATGACTTACCAAGAGTTGAAGGAAAAGCTCACAAGTAAACCCATTTTGAAATTACCTGACTTAAGTCAAGAATTCATAGTAAGGACGGATGCAAGTAATATTGGGTTAGGTGCAACTCTTCTACAGAAATCAGATGCATTGGATGGGGAATTAAGCCCAGTGGCATATGCTAGCAGAAAGTTGAATAAAGCTGAAATCAACTACTCAACTAGCGAAAAAGAATGTCTTGCAGTAATATGGGCAATAAAGAAATTCAATATTTATCTATATGGGAAGGCATTTAAGTTGCAAACAGATCACAAACCTTTATCGTTTTTAGCACAGGCTAAGCATGAGAACTCTAGGTTACTCCGATGGTCTTTGCTTCTGGCTCCATATAATTTTAGCATTGAGTATATATCTGGAAAAACAAATCTGGGAGCGGATTTTTTAAGCCGCCATCCGTGTGATGAGAATCACCGTAAACCCCAGAAATAATAATAAATTTCTCTATGTGTATATAGAATAAAGGACTGACATATAATGTCTGTTTTAAGAGGGGAGGTGTCATGAAATATTCTAATCCACATATATAAATTATTAGGTAAATATAAAGCCTAACAAATAAAATTAATAAAGAAAAGAGCAATGGTAAAATGACAGTGCTGTCACAAAGAATGTACTCGAAATCCCCCTTGTTTTCTGCTTCGTCTGCAAATTGTAACGCTTTCACGTTGATAGTAAAAGCTTACTGTATTATACCCGCTTTCTTCAATGAAACGTGTGCTGTATTTCTTGGAAAAACATTAAGAGGCAGACTGCGTAATGACCTAAATTTTAAATTCCATTCATGTCTTTTTCTACATTACGTTACCAAAACGAACGAACAGATGGACAAAAGGATAGCGAGAAGGGAGAGGCAGAAAGCCGAACATTAAACACGCGTCGCGCGATACACAATTACTACTATCACGCGTGTTAGTCTACAAGCACTAACTTTTTTTTTCAGACGGACAGTGATAAAATACACTACCCTTCCCCAGAGTTAGGTTTTAAAATCATAAAAAACGCTTATTAGGAAAGATAACAATAGATGGGTTTACGGTTGAAAACATAACAGTACCCAGACAGCATATCTTCGAAACAGGAGGTAGAAAATACATATTTTGAACGCAGCCACGTAGCTCTTTTAAAGTGGGAAAATTGGGTTCCTTAGGGCTTGCTGACAAATAATATGTAAAACGTTACGCCAATAGTCCAGGAATTAATAAATTATACCCAAAATAAAATAGTGAGGGTGCCTGACAGCATAAAATCATTTCTGCTCATAAGATTTTTTTTTAACGTGTTTGAAAAAAAAATTTACGTTACAGAAATAGCCTACCATGTAAACTCCAAATTGATTGGAGCGCAACAAATGAAAGCCTAACCACGATTGGTCGGGCTATAAATACTATCTTGGTTGTTAGGGGAAACGGGGAAAGGTAACATTTTTTCAAACACTTGTCGAAACGGGCTCATTGGTCAGACTCGCTGATATACACACTTGGGAGCGTTAGTTCGAAACCACTTGTTTAAAATAGCTTGATAAAGCATCAGTGCGTTGAAGCCAGCATATATTTGGCTAAATAAAAGCCTGGAAGATAAGCAGATGGGAATTTGTGCCAGTTTGTGCCAGAATTCATTGCTAATCAACGTATCTGTGTTTATTCGTATGAATTGTGGTAAGCTTGAACCATTCAATATCTTTTAATGAAAATTGAATGTGAATTGTGATTTATGCCTGTATATATATGTGTAGTTCAGTGGCCAACGTGAGGTAAAGCCTGTAATGCTTCAGCCTGAACAGAGGGTGTCGGAGAGAAGTAAAACGGCATGGAATGGCCAAACAGTACACTGACACCTGGATGATTGACTAGAAAGAAATAATGCTGGAAGTGCAGAGGCGTAGTGACCATTAAGGATGGTAATGCTGGTATAAAGTATTTCAGATGAAGCTGACTGTTGGCCTAACGCTCTGAACGCAATGTTTGTGATGTATTGTGATCAGTGTAAAAAGAAAATATAAATTAGTTATGAAGTAGAAGGTACATCCTTCTTGATTTCAGGGACAGTGGTCTTGATGGTACTGAGCAGCACCTAGTCAGAGCTTTGCTGAATCCAGTGTCGGACAGCATACTCCTTGGTCCTTTTAGCTATCAGTGAGGTGTCTCCAGAGCCCAGAGGAGAATTCGAGCAGAGGAGTCCTTTCCTGCCGCCATCACGCCAGATAAGCTAACTTGGCCAGCTGAGCTCAACATTATGTCCCCTCATCTTGAACTGACTTTTTAAAATTAATATTAAGAGGGGAATTTACTTGTCTTAAAATCAGGAACTGTGAACATCTCCAATACTGGTCCCTAAAGACAAACTATTGAAGTCATGATGACAAATACCAACAGAGCTTGACAAAACAAAACCAGTATTACCTCATTTTACTACTACACAACTGACACACATAGAACATTTGTAATAATATATGTCACTACAATATTCATATTAAATACATTCTGTACATAACTTGTAATTTAAATTGATTGTGATTCCTGGTTCCCTTGTAGTTGAATCAGGACACATATTCATTCATGCCAGTAATGAATACATATTGTTATTCGAAATTTTATCAGTGACTCTTTTAAGATATCTTTGTAGAGTGTTATATGTATGTGAGTGTCACAGTGTTGTCAAGAGTAGTGGATTAAATTAAATTGTTTATCTGTCTGTTGTTGTGACTTACACTTCACCATACACATACCCTAGACACATAACGTAGCATCACACTATTCCAGAATAATTCTGACTGAGATATATAGATATGTGGTAGCAAGTAAGGTTATCTATAATACACTACTCTTAATAGATATAGATACCTTCACAGCTGATCTCAGTCAGTACACTAAGTTCCCTATAAGTATTTATAACATCCCACTTCACCACAGAAATATTGAATGCAAGACAGTGATTTAAAGACCAAAACCTTAAAATTAACCGTTACAGAATTTCTGAGGAGCAACAAACAAGGAGATTTTATGCCCATTGTTCGTGTTTCTTGTTAATTGTTTGTGATGTGTGCTAGTGCAGACCTTGGTCATATAAATTTGTGTTTTATTTTGGTAATGAGAATTAGGCAACAGTATTTTTGTTCCTTTTTTCGCTCTTAAAAATCGATGGTTCATTTGTAAAATATGTAAATAATATAAACTAGAAAGCCCGGAAAAATCTAGTAAAGAACTTAAAAGGAAACAAAAAAACAGGAAGAAGTATCTTGATAACTTAACCACGTGACAGATAAGGAAAATAAAAATGTAACTGATTCAAATAAACGAAATGTACCGTATAGTTCCTTGGGTCTATGGGGAGACAAAGAAAGACGATGTCTACTGTTCTATCAGAAATGTCGTAAAAGACAACTTATGTGAAGCTGGGTGTAGGAATGGCAACCACATTAAGTAAAACACATGGCTACAAATACAGCTGCAGAAACATGTGCTTTGACGTTAACTTCCTGCATGGGGTCAAACTGCAGCGGTGGATCCATAGTCCTTTAGAAAACAAAAAGAGATGAATGAAATTATGAGGTTGTCAACCCCATGCACAATCTCATATTAGTCGCACTTTACGACATGCTTGATGGAGCAGGTAGTTCAACTAATTATTTTTATTATTTTCCCACTCAAGGCCTTTCCAATGATTGCCGTCTCATTAGTCTCTAGTGTTCTCTTCTGCATGTGTTCTTCGGACTGCATCTACTTTTGTGAGCCTGGGAATTCCAGATGGACACGCACACTGAGTAAACCTGTTGATAACATTACCAGGCATCCTTGTTCTCGAATCCGCAGGATAAGAAGAGGCATGCGACACAAGAACTTGGAAAGTGTTTGTTGAAGCCTATGCTCCTTGAGAAGCTAAATGGTATTGATTGCATGATTGATTGTGAATAAATTACATTCTATGTTATCAGCAACAATGTCAAGAATGTATGAAAAAATTACCCCGCCGGTTTAGATTTGAACAATGTAGACATAATGTTGGTGGCAGCAGCTAGAAATATAACTATGTTTAATAGATCACTTCATGGAATGTGTATTTAAGTATTCCACCGTTTTCTTTACATTTGACTCAATTATCTACTAACACAGATCCCGCTGTCGATGGGCGTGGCTTATCACGCTGTTGCTTTTGAACCAATCATCATGAACAAGGACATCATGCACCACATGCTTTTGTTTGGTTGTCCGACTGCCACTTCAAATGTGAGTCTTGATATGATGCTTAAAATGTTGGATTCATTCTAGGCTTACCAGACGTCAAGCAAAACAGGGACATGGCCTCCATCTTTTTTACACCCGCGACCTCCGGATGACAGACATTACAGAAACACGTGATTTTGTCAGTCTTTTTGCTGAAGATTATAATGCATGACCTTTTGACAGTGTTAACGACTCAAGTAGATCGACTCGACCTCGAGTTACCACTCGCCTCCAGACTTTACTTGGGTTTATTTTTACTAGCAACACGACTCGACTCGCAACTTGCCAATTAATCGAACCAACGTCTCCGCCTTCATTCATTACGCACTCATACTCTTGGAACCAAAAATTATCGTGTTAAAATCTTTATAATAACAGCAGCCAGTAAATAAAATACTCAAAAATACAGATTATTATTTTTCACTAATATTTAAATGATTGTTCCACTAAAAGCTTTTCTAACTGTAAACAGTTTTAGGTCAAAAATGAAACTCAACTTGAAAGGGACTGGTAGGGATTTGAGACTCGACTTGAGACTATTGCTAGGTACTTGAGACTCGATTGAATAATTGTACTAAGAGACTTGTGACTCGCTTTGAGACTATTTAGTAAATAGCTTATATATATTGTTAAGGGATGTAGGAATTGCCCGAATTCTTTTGTTGTCTAGGATCTATTTGTATTATTGAAGAAGTGAGAATTCATTCTTCTTGCTTTGGTTTATATTGTTGAATATTCTGGCAACCACCCGTCTTGTATACACCTTTCCATATCAACATCTCAAGTACTGCATGAAGTTAATAACGGTGTAAATTAACCTTGAGAGATTGAACAAACTACTGGGCTTGGACGATTTGGCAACAGTTTAATAACGAGTAAGTACACACTAACAAGGTCACAATTACGAACATGGCATGTATGCTCCCTCTCTGTTTTACAGTCTTACTTAAATCTGATTCGACTTTCTAAACATGTCACTCGACTTCTCCCTTCCACATATCTTGATAATCTTATTTATTAATCACTAATTCCAGCTGGGTATTTGGCGTCCCATTCAATAAAATTCATTATAATTTTTCCATCAACATTGGGGGAATTTAAGCGTCCCAGTATCTCAAGTATCCACAAATCAAATCCACATCAGTCCATAAGCTTCGGGGTATATCGCTTCCCGGTATAACAATTCTACTAATTGTATTCCTATATCTTCGGGGAATGATACCTCCCGGAATAACAACTGTTCAATTATATTTCCAACAACATCGGGGAATTTGAGCATCACGGTATATTTAATATTCATACATCATAATTTCCCCTCCATAAACTTCGGGGAATGAGACCTCCCGGTATAACACTGTTCATATAATTCTAGTTTAGCATACTTCTTTGTATTGGGAGTTATAGTCCCGTATCACATTTACTTATAATCCTGGCATTTTCTCATGCCTTTCATTTAAGCACATAATAATAAATAATAATAAATTCTTTAAGCGCCAAACACGGCGCATAAGGCAGAAACCAGTGCTCTCCAGGTTGTTCGTTGTGACGCCACTCCTCTTAGCTCTTGCACATTATTTAGGCCCAACGTTCTTCCTTCTCTTATTATTGTTCTTCTGAGTGTTTCTTTTGGTCTTCCTTTTTTCCGCTTACCCTCAGGAACCCAAGTGAGCGCCTGTAGTGGTATTCTGTTGTTTTGCATTCGTAGGACATGACCGATATATGACCATCGTCTTTTCCTTATATAGTCGGAGACATATTTCTGCCTAGAGTCTTCTCTTATTTGTCGATTAGTCTTGAATTCTTTCCAACTGATGTTCATGAGTTTTCTAAGACATTTGTTCTCGAATGTATTCAGCTTGTTCTCCAATGATTTTGTTATTTTCCAACTCTCACAGCCGTATGTTAACACTGAGATAACATTTGAATTAAACAGACGAAGCTTGGTATGTATATTCAATGATCGTAATTTCCAAATGTTAGATAATCTATTGAAGGCGCTAGCTGCCAAAGCAATTCTAGTATGGATTTCTCTTGTTGTGTCACCATCCTGAGTCATTTTACTGCCTAAATAATTGAAACTTTCAACTTTCTGTAGTTTTTTCCCCGTTCAAGATGATATCAAAGGTCTCGTTAGAAAAGTTCATAGCTTTAGTTTTAGAGGCATTTATTTGGAGACCAATTTTAACCGAGAGATGACACAAATTATTTATTGCACATAGCTTACCCCTTTTTATCCTCAGAAATATTTGTTGAACACACAAATATACTGGCTGATACACAAGCCATTTTTTGACACACATCTTGACGCTATGACGTCACATATAAATCTGTCTACATCATACTTCGATACTCATCTCACAGCGACCGCTTTCATGTATTTCTTGCGTTCAGTTGAGGTACGACATGGTGTGACAAAACCTGAAACATATATATATGCTGATCACCCGTTGGCTTGCCACACCGATTACGGAAACAACGGCAGATGGATCTATTTGTTGTTGCCCTAAAGACGCCGCTAGGCGTGATGGGAAACTACAACAGAGAAAATCAATCTGCTGTTGCCCTTAAGACGCCACAAGGCGTGATGGCCACTGACTGCTTGGTCGGTCTTTGGCTAAGGACGGAAGAAGAAGAAGATATATATATATATATATATATATATATATATATATATATATATATATATATATATATATATATATATATATATATATATATATATATATATATATATATATATATCATCATCTCAGCCCGTAACCCGTCATGGGTCGTAGGGGTGCCATGGTGGAAGCATCAGCAGACAGGGTCCTACACTGCTCTCTATCCTCAGCAATGCGTACAAGTGTGGAAAAACCGTGTCCTGCCCATTCTTTGATGTTATCAGCCCAGGATTTTCTCTGCCTTCCTCTTCTCCGTTTACCTTCGACTGTTCCCTGAAGGATCGTTTTCGAAAGGGAGTCATGACGAGTTACATGCCCAAACCAGGCAAGCTTTCGACGTTTCACTACTGACAAAAGTGGTTCTTGATGGCCTGCATAGGTGTTTATCTTCTCTCTAACATAGACATTTGTTTTGTGCTCTTTATAGCAAATGCGCAACATTCTTCTATAACATTTATGCTCGAAAGCCTGAATCCTTCGCTCCGTATCTGCAGTGAGTGTCCAGCCCTCACACCCATACAAGAGAATAGATAATACAAGTGATTTGTATAATTTGATCTTCACAGGAAAACTGATGTTACTTTTCCAGATCACATTCAACCTTGTCATGGCAGCTGAGGCCATCTCAAGTCTTGTCTTGATTTCTTTAATTGATCTTCCATCACTACATATAGTGGACCCGAGATATTTAAAGGTGTTAACTTCTTCTAACGTTTGCCCATTTAACGTAATGTTGGTCGGAACATGTTTCTTATGGCTATTCACCAATATCTTGCTTTTTTCTATATTAATTTCCATCCCATACGTTCTTGTTACTTTTTCCAGTCTAGAGGTAAGGTCTTGAAGTTCTGATTCTGATCCAGCTATCAGATCAATATCATCAGCAAAACGTAGGTTGCACAGAGGTCGGCCTCCAATCGATATGGTTGATTTATAATCGTAGAGAGCCTCCTGCATAATATGTTCTAGATATATATTAAAGAGCACTGGTGACAGGATACATCCTTGGCGAACTCCTACAGTTGTTTTGAAAAATTCTCCAATGTCGTTGCTTACAAAAACAGCACTGCTTGCGTCCTTGTATAGTGCTTCAATGATATCTATGATGTTGGTATCAAAATTGAATTTTCTCATTACTTGCCATAAGCCTTCATGCCAGACTCGATCGAAGGCTTTTGTGAAATCGATGAAGTTATGGTATAAATCGTGTTGATGTTGGAGATGTTTTTCGATAAGTAATCTAATATTGAAGATTTGTTCTGAGGTACTTCTTTTTGGTCTAAAGCCAGCCTGTTCCTCTGACAAGATTTCTTCTGATTTCTGTTTTATTCTGTTCAAAAGTATCCTTAACATTACCTTACTTGGATGACTAATAAGGCTAATGGTTCTGTAGTTCTTGCACATTTTTAGATTTCCTTTCTTTGGAAGCGGTATTACTAATGACTGCGTCCATTCTTTTGGCCATTTTTTTGTACTCCATATCTTCTGGCAAATTGTTGTCATGATTTTTTACTATATCTGGTCCTCCATATTTCAAGAGCTCTGCTGGTATATTATCCACACCCGGTGACTTCCCTCCTTTCATCGAACATATATCCTCTTCCACTTCTTCCCGTAATATTGCTGCATTTCCGAGTTCCCTGTTTTCGCACTTAATGTTGTTTAATATGCCTAAGTCAGTGTCAAGTTTACAGTTATATAATTCTTTACAATATTCTGTCCACCTTCTCGTTACAGCTGTTTTTTCATTGAGCAGAGCCCCATTGCTATCTTCTATGACAGTTACCCTGGGCTGTTGAGGTTTTGATAGTTTTCTTAATGTGTCAAAAGCTGCCTTACTGTTACCTTTTATTAGCCCCGTATTAATGGACTCACATTGATCAGCTACCCATTTTTCTTTGGCCTGTTTCATTTTCTTCCTAATATTTTTGTTCACCATACTGTATTGCCATGCTGCTTCAGGAACCTCTTTCTTAACCTTTTATATGTATATATATATATATATATATATATATATATATATACGGCAATGTATGTCCCGGTGTTTCTTATACAAATAAATCCACATACCTTATTATTATTATGTAATGAATGTAGGCGGAGTTACTCTTTAGTTTCTTGGGGGCAACGCCATGAAGTTATTGTTGACCAGATCGTTCTGGTTTTAACGAAAAATATATTCAATGTTTTTCTTAATTACGGTGTTTACTACTTTTCTTTGTAGCACGCTCCTTTCAACCATCTACCATATACATTGAGCTGTTGGTTATATCAGGACCTGTTTCATTTATTTATTATAATTTCCTGGTTTTATTTATTTGTTTCTGATCCATCTGTGTATGCATGGGTCCAGGTGTTGCGTGGATAATGTTTCTCTATGTATTTTGTAAACGACTGTGACTGACGAAGGAATCCAAATACATCATTCAACTTTTGATAAGCTTTCTGGCGTTTTGACAAAGTAAAGAGCAAGCTATCAATAATGACAAGAAATGTTCGGCTTTTAAACTGCTGAGAAGGCGTTTGAGATTCATCAATTGTGCTGGAACCACTGAAATCATCATACTCTCGATTTCGTTTGTGTTTTCTTCGAGTTTGTTCTTGATAATGTTCACACTCAGCCACATCCTTGGCCTTTTGCTCTATGTCTGCAAAAATAGACCGCATAGCTTGAATATACCCCCGCAGGGATTCATAGAGTGCACAAGCTGTATTCAAATCTTGGATAGAAGATTGCAAAGAAGCCCTGGTCATTTGAAAACGGTGTAATACTTGATCCCACAGTATGATCATTATTCCAGTTTCTAACTTCATCATGGTTGAAAGTAGACAACGAGCCTGTTGACGACATTCTGCCTTCTGATCATTGTTATCTGAAATATCATCCAAGACTTGTTTTATTGCAGAAAAGCTGTGTAAAAGTGCTTTTTTTGGGTCTGCCCAAACGGACCACCTGGTATCTGACAGACTTTTCACAAAGGGCAAATGGGACTTATTATGAGTACCACTAGCACATAATGTAGTAGAAAGGAGACCCCATCGGTAGGTAGAAGCAGAAAAGAAGGTGTACAGACTTTCAACAAATCCAAAGAAAATGACTGCTTCTGTCCGCAAACAGTTAAGATAAAAGTAATAAAGAGTCACACAAAGTCACCCTGTAATGCTCTTTCTCTCACAATTTCGTGACATCAAATGAAAAAGCGCTAAAGATGGCATACATCACAAGATCATTGGTTTAGCGCTCTTATTAGAAGATGACCGAAAAATGATGTACATATTTATTGGCGCGGGGCCCTAAAAGCGCGGGGCTTGTAGCATATGCTACTTTTGCTACTACGTTAATCCGGCTCTGATTAGGTAAATATTTGACAAGGATCAGTGCATAGTGAGGGAGGGAACCAACTCCCCACACAGCCCTCTCTACCCAGCCCTCTACACCCAGCGGTGAAAACAAATAAAGGATTTCTTGCCAGGGTACAGTTTTGTGGGTTTTGTGGGCCCTGAAAAGGACCGTGGTAGGTGCAGTTTTGTGGCTTTTGTGGGCCCTGAAAAGGACCGTGGTAGGTGCAGTTTTGTGGGTTTTGTGGGCCCTGAAAAGGACCGTGGTAGGTGCAGTCAAGATCAGTCAGGTACCCTTTTACAGCTGGTTAGACTGATGCGTGACACTACCAAGCTTTGAACCCGAAACCCGGTAACTTATTGCGGTAGTGGAGTGTTAGAGAATTCACCATACTAGGTCGCTGCCATTGCCTTCTCTAACTCAAGATCAGAGTCAGATACCCTTTTACAGCTGATTAGACTGATGCGTGACACTACTAAGCTTTGAACCCGAAACCCGGTAACTTATTGCGGTAGTGGAGTGTTAGAGACTTCACCACACTAGGTCCAGCATCGAGAGGTGGGGCCTACCTAGCTATAAATGGGTACTTAACTTTGAGTTAGGGAAGGAAAAGACAGCGAGGAAGGAAACTGGTCTCTCCATTTAAAAAAAATGTATTTCTTGTCCTTGTCACCTGTTTGTAACTGTGGCTGGGTAGGGGGATCTCACAATGTGAAATGATCCTTTTTCAGTCAAGAAAAAGTACGGTGCTCGGTTTGGGTTATAAATTGCCACAATTTTAATTTGCCGGTGAATAATCACACAAGAACCTAAATTTCTACTATTGATCTCTTGTGTTTTGAGCTTGTATGCAATGAAGTGAACAGAAATAAGTATCAGGGTTAGTCTTACAAAGGTAAATGTTAGTCTTACAAAGGTAAATGTTAGTCTTACAAAGGTAAATGTTAGTCTTACAAAGGTAAATGTTAGTCTTACAAAGGTAAATTTTAGTCTTAAAAAGGTAAATCGCGTTGTAGATAGGATTTTTCGTCTACCAATACGCAAAACTCCGCATGTTAGAATTTTATTACGATTTTCTAGATAGGTTCGTCGATAGATTCGACTTCCAACTGTGCGAGATGGCTACGGACAGCCTTTATTTAGCGCTGACGACACCCAATGCTAACGGGATTTTATAAAGTATACGATCAATGGATTCCTCGCGAAGTCTGCCCCGACCATCGATCCGAGTTTATTACTAGCGGTAAAACAGTTAGTCGTTTGTCAGGAATGCCAGGATAGGAAATTATACGAGAAGAGAACCCCTGGTTTGTTTAAGAAGGTGGGGGGGGGTGGTATCTTTATGTAGTAAAACCTACCACTGTTTCGGGGAACACGATAAATCTAGTACTAAGGGGCTCAATAAACATCACAATAAACTAGACACCAACACCTTTTTAGAGGTTCTCACTACATAACAAGCGCGGGGTGGGACAAATGTAGGATTTAAACCGCATGGTGCTTCTGTCTATACATACACCCAACATAGAAATTCCCTGTCATATTTTTACATAAAAAGAATAGTTGACTCTGACAATGTGAGCACTTCACCTCTTTCCATCTAATTTCCCCTGCAGTGTTAATAAAAATTTATATATATAAACACTTATTTCATCTCTGTTATGCTTTAGATGTTGTTTATATATATATATATATATATATATATATATATATATATATATATATATATATATATATATATATATATATATATATATATATATATATATATATATATATATATATATATATATTTGTGTGTGTGTGTGCTTATACATTATCTTACTCCCGCGCCCCGCTGCACTCCAACACACAGCCATGAGTCATCACAACCGCCAGCCAAAATCAATACCCCCCGCACTCTCCAGCGGCCCACTACACCCTAACCCACACATGAGTCATCACCCCCGCCAGCCAAAATCAATAACCCCCCTTTCCCCCCACCCCTCTTCCCCGTGCACTCTCCATTAAAAACCCCCCACCTAACAGCTAACGACAATAATTATCTACATCTACCATTATCTCCTCTGACCAGCCTGATCGAACTTATCAATTTTATATTTCCCTCTTTAAGCCTTTCCACCCTATTTTATCGATTTTATGACGTCATATTTCCATATATAAACCCAATCCACCCCCAAAATAATACTCGTTTTGCGCCTACCATACTACTGGCAAAATTTTATTTAGAAATAACAGATATGCGTTATACCCAGACCGTAAGCTCTTTTATATTTGGACATGCCCCGTAATATAACCAACGAACCCTATGTATAGGTTTAATTACTTGCACCTGGCAAAAACAAAGCAACATTTTATTTAAAAACAAATATTGGAACAGAATGTACTGAAACAGAAAGCAAGGGCTTTTACATTTCGACATGCGCTGTAATATAACAGATGGACCCTATGTCTAGGTAGAGTGAACGGGGCGTGCATCAACAAAAGGAATCAAAATTTTTTTTTAAAGAAAAAAAAACTGATATAGTTAGTTACAAAATTATACCAGAACGCAAGCTCTCTCATTTTGGACATGTGCCCTAATAAAACTGACAGATCCAGTGTATAGGTTGAACTAAGCGCGCCTCGCCAAAACGAAGTAACATTTTATTTAAAAACATCTTAATATGATACAGAATAAGCCATTTCAAAAGGTCTTTTTATTTGTCGTACTCGCACATATAACTGAAGGGATCGTGCGTCTCGGTTGAACAGTACACGTATCGCAAAAACGAGGCAAAATTTATTTTTTTAAAAATACAAATCACAACAATAAACCAGGCCGAAAGGTCTTCTTTATTTGGACATGTGTCCTTATATAACCTACCTCCCCGTGTGTCTAGGTTGAATGGATCGCTTTTCGCCGAAATGACTAACTTTTTTTTTTTTTAAACACAGCTCAACACAATCACTAGGTCATTTATATTACAATACGAAAAACATTAGTAAAAAAAAAAAGAAGTGGTGGACTATTCTTTCTTGGTGCGCCATGTCGGACAGGAAAAATATGTCATTAATTTGTTTCTTGCTAAAACATGGAAGCAGAGTGAAATCATAAGAAATAACAGTATTTTTGTATGGAATATATTTGAACACATTCACTTAATCGTTTATATTAGGAGTATTTTAATTTTATACACAAGCGTCAATATAACAGACGGAAATTGTGTCTTGGATGAACAAAGCGAGTCACGACAAAATGACGCAACCATTTAAAAATAACAATGCTCACAAAACTTTACAGAACCACTAGTTCGCCTTTCCAATAGAACTCGGCAACAGAATGAAATCGCTCTTGCAATTGAACCATCAGGAATAACACTATTTTGTACGGCTTGCATTTACAATTACTGTAAACAAGGCCCAAAGATGAAAATCGTACATGAAGATATTTAATGATTTCTCAGTCTACACCATTCAGACCGAGGCTTTGAAAGATATTAACGAATATGTTGATATTCACTATCAACGACTGCTATATCATTCGAAGACCAGATGGGTTTGTTTGTTTCCAGCAATAGAAAGATTCCTGAGTTTGTTTCCTGTGTTGCAAGTATCTTCCAGCCCCCAAATTAATTAACCATTTTTGATCAGATCTTTCTCCCCCAAAGCTTATCTGTGGTGTATGCATTCACGTATACTTTGTCTCCACTTCCCTCCCTTTTTGCCGTCCTGTATCGTACTCTTACGAAATATTTTCATGCTATTGATTTGGATCACACTTTGATTACCGCAAGTGCTGTCGCATTTTAAACACACACACAAACATAATACACTTATGTTTTTAAAATCTTACGTTAGGTTATTTTATTTTTTAATTGATGTTGAATTACAAATGAGCGCTCAGTTTGCTGTTTTCGAAAAATACATAAAACCGGAGAAATATATGCTAGGGCCTGGATCTTTAATGATTAATTAATCGATTAATGGCTTAAAGTTTTGATTTAAAAAATGTAATCGATTATTGCATTTTTAGCCACATTTATTCGCATAAATGTTAAAACATCTGATATGTTAGTGGTTTGTGCTATGTTAGTGGTTTGTGCTATGTTAGTGGTTTGTGCTATGGAATTTGGCAAGTATGGTCAATAATAATAAATTGCTTTGTTGTAGCTTTTAAGCATTTTGATTATCTTGTCATGACTATGTTGCCTTATAATAAGTAAAATAAATAAAGTACTTAATGATTTAACTAACATGTCATTTATGATTTTTTTTTATAATTTATCAAACTGTTCGAAATTGATCGAATAATCTTCAATTAATCGATTAAGATTTTTTAATTAATCCCAGCCCTAAAATAGGTACATCAGTAATTTAAACATTTTAAAAAAAAGTATATTTAAGAAATGAAATCAGTATAAATGTTAAAATAGATCGTACTTTAAATTAAGAAACAATTCGGTTTCATGTGTTCTTCAAAAATTTCAATTAAAAAAATTACATTTACATTTCGGCGCCCCCTCATAAGATGGCGCCTTGTGCAGACGTACCGCTCGCACATCCCAAGAACCTGCCCTGAAGCAGCAAACTACTCTATACAGTAATTATTATAACAACTAACCTCTGTAATTATTATTATTATCATTATCATTAAGCAACTTTCACAGCATTGTAAATTATATAGTTCAGTTCAGCTCGCTGTCTTTAAGTTGTCTATGGTATAATTGATTGCTACCACGAGTTCATACAACTTGCCACATCAACCATATAAAGGCTTTCCAAATCGCCAACATAATAATAATAATATTGAGTACCAAGTCCCACTGGTATTTCTCCACATTTATTTTACGTCACGGATTCACAATATGACATTATACTTCCAGCAGGCATTAATCTATTCCATGAACATTTCAAGTACTACTAGTACACAATCGTGATAATGATTAGCAACACTTTTCCAAAGGTTCCTCTTGGAACACGATCCGGTACATAGCCTTCCCATTCAAGGGGTAATAAACAACATAATGCTCAAGTTACTACGCAAAACATTCACACGTCATCTGCCAAACACACATAACTACAGTTTACACTAGTGCCGCGCTACCAGCACCTTTCATCCTCATTACTTCTCAGATGTGGCGTGCAATAGCCAACGCTACAAGCAGCTTTAACATAAACATTTTTATGATTATCATTAGAAATTTCATAATCATATCACATCGGTCGTAACAAGATCATATTAATTATGATCCTATTAAGATAATTTTCATAAAGACTGTTATGTGAGTGTTTTTTTTTAACAATGTTGACTACAGATTGTGGTAAAGTGGGATGTTATAAATATTTATAGGGGACTTAGTGTACTGACTGAGATCAGCTGTGAAGGTATCTGTATCTAATAAGTGTGGTGTATTACAGATGACCTTACTTGCTACCACATTTATACCTCAGTCAGAATTATTCTGGAATATTGTGACGACTACGTTGAATGTCTAGGGTTATGAAAATGATGAAGTGTATGTCACAACAACAACAGACAGATAAACAATTTAATTTATTCCACAACACTTTACAACACTGTGACACTCACACACATAAAACACTCTATAAGACTATCTTAAATGAGTCAAGTGTTAAAGGTTAAAAATATATGTATAATTCCTTTCAATAATAGAGATCCTGATTCAACTACACAGTGAACCAGGAATCACAATCAAATGTAATTACAATTTATATGTACACAATTTATAG
This sequence comes from Oreohelix idahoensis, assembly GCA_024509875.1. Classification (NCBI taxonomy): domain Eukaryota; kingdom Metazoa; phylum Mollusca; class Gastropoda; order Stylommatophora; family Oreohelicidae; genus Oreohelix; species Oreohelix idahoensis. The sequence goes on along the minus strand of JAMPIV010001345.1, from coordinate 210,169 downwards.
TTATGATCTTTGTATTGACATATTTTATTATTATTATCCTATGTGTGTAAGTTGTGAAGTGGTACTATGAGGTAATACTGGCTTGTTCAAGCTTGGTTGTTGTTTTTCATCATGACTTCAAGTGTTTGCTTAGGGTGGAAATAGTATTGGGAAAAGTTCACAGTTCCTGTCAATTGAAACAATTTATTTCCCTCTTTCTTTAATATAATGTCAATTTAGAGGGGGGGGGGGGGGGGGTACATAAAATTGAGCTGCTCTGGCCACAGAATCTTATCTTCTGTGATGGCGGCAGGAACCAGTATCCTCTGCTCGCTTGCTTCACTGTGTTCTTGAGACACCTCACTAGTCGCTATCTGGACCAAGGAGTATGCTATCAGCCTCTGGATTCAGCAAAACTCAGACCAGGTGCTGCTTCAATAAGTTAGGACCACGGTCCCTGAAACAAGAAGGTTGTACCTCCTACTTCAGAACTAATTTATAATCTATTTCCACACTGAACACAATACATAACAAACACTGAGTTCAGAGCGGTAGGCCAACTGCTAGCTTCATCTGAAACAATTTACACCAGTATTCTTCTCCTTAATGGTTACTACGCCTCTGCAATTCCGGCATTAGTTCCTTCTAGTCAATAAGATAGGTGTCAGTATACTATTTGGTGATCCCATGCAGATATACTTCTCTCCGACAAGTTTTGTTCAGGTTGGAGCACTATCTAGGCTTTGCCTCATGTTTGCTACTGAACCACACACATATACAGACATAAATTATCAATTCATATTCAATTTTCATCAAAAGGATATCAAATATGTCAATCTTACCACAATTCATGGAAATAATAAACAAATACGTTGACCGGCGATGAATTATGGCCAAAATTCCTATCTACCTCTGTCCCAGGCTTTTATTTAGAAAAATATAATCTGGATCTCAACGCACGGTTTCTTAGTAAGTTTATTTTAAAATGTGGCACTGAACAGACGCTCCTAATTGACTATATCAGCGGGTCTAGCCAATAGGGCCATGTTTACAAAGCTTTTGAAAAAATTTACTCTTCCTAAGTTTCCCCTAACAACCAAAAATAGTATTTGCAATCCGACTAATCATGTTTAGCCTTACATATCATTCCCGCCAATCAAATAGGATTTAACATGGTGGTCTATTTCCCGTAAAATGGTGGTTTCAAAACATGCCACTGAGCAATTATGATTTGGTGCTGTCAGACAACCTCACTATTTTATTTTGGCTATAATTTGTTAATTCCTAGACTATTTGCGTAACCTTTAACATATTCTTTGTCAGCAAGTCCTAAGGAACCCAAATATATAAATTTTAATGGGGCTAAGTGGCTGCGTTCAAAATATGTATTTTCTTCTAGGATAGTCGTGCTGTTACCACCTCCTCACTTCCAAACTTTAGGGTGTCTGCTGTACTGTCAGACTAATGTCAGGAGTTTAGACATAAAACAGTAGAATGTCATGTTTCCTTATAAGCATTTAACAGGTTTTTAAACCTAACCCTCGTAGTTGTAGTGTTTTTTATCACTGTCTATCTGAAAAAAGTTAGTGCTTCATGCCTTTCGCGTGTTGGGGGTGGCATTAATTGTATATCGCGCGACTGCGTGTTAGTGTTGCATGCGTCCCCTCAATACCTCTCTCTCTCTCTCTCTATCCTAAGTCCATCTGTCTTTTCGTTACGCAGTGTATAAAATGAAATTAATGCTAGTATTAATTTAGGTCATTAATCAGCTTGCGTATCTCAAGGTTTTCTAAGAAATACAGTACACGTTTTATTGTTAGAAAGGCGTGTATGCTGCTATAGGCTTTACTATCAAACGTGAAAGCGTTACAATTTTCAGACGAAGTAGAAAAAGGGGGATCTCGAGTACAGTCATTGCGACAGCACTGTTCTTTACCATTCTTCTTTCCTTTTATTGAATTAATGTGTTAGGCTTTACATTTACCTTTTAATTTATATATGTGGATTTAGAATGTTTCACGACACAGATGTCTTCATTGAAACAGGCCAAACTTATTGTAAACTGTGTCCAAATTTGCTTCAGATCTAGAGTGTATTTGTGCTAATACACGCGTTTTATTTCATGTTATTGTTTCTCTTTAATCTTCGATGCTGACTCAGGAGCCACATGCTTGCAGCGGTTCAGACAACTCTTGCAGGTCTTTCGTGGTGCAGTGGTCCATGGGCATCGAAGGTCAGATCTGCAGCTTCCCGGATACTGGGGTCAGATTTGGACTGGATTCATTCCAATCCTTATCGTTACAGATTCATTGGAACAACGCCAAAAAGGCAAAAGGAATGTCTGGTGTGTTTTTGTTCCTTAAGTTTAGGCTGAATGAGTGCATTGATTGATTTAAATGACACCATAAAATTCGTTTCGGGACCTACAACAAAGCCATATATGACGAATTTATTGCTAATTTACGAATCAAAATATTATGACGTCTGCGGGGTAATCACAATGACATTGTGCTCCCTTTTCTATTTTTCGGGGACTTAACAACGGATTTCTGCATTTCCTCACTCCTCCACTGCCTCATTGATGTTCTCCTGGTTATCTTTGATACTTCATGTCAGGGGCGGACTGACAGTGATCTGTGCTCCCGGACAATAAAGGTCGTCGTACCCTCTCCACCCATCCGATATAAACTAGGCTAGGGGAGAGTTGGTCTCTTTCGCATTCATTTTCACAGCTTCGTCACTACCGACAAGACACCAACGTCCTTCTCTGGACGCCACTATTCGAGAAAAGTTCGCATTATCGTCAAAATGACCCGAAAAAACCGCACGCCAAGAAGAGAAAGATCTACACCAGCCCACCAGCGCTGAACCAAAGCAAAAACAGCCAGCCGGGAAAAACAGCCAACCTACCTGCAAGCGCGATGACTGAGAGTCTGAGTGGCCCGACTCCTTGCGAGGCAGAGGAGAGAGCAGATGCAAACTTCCCTGGCCTAGATGAAGTAAACAGGCACAACGCATCCACCGTCCTTTTCAAGGCGAGCGAGGAAGAAGATGATGAAGAAGACCCAGAACATGAAGAAATATTGAGAGCGATACAACAGTTGGAGCCGATGATGGAAAGAATACAGAAAAGGGCAGAAGCAAACGTCTATGGCCAAGATTATAAAGACCCAGAATATAAAGACATGTTGAGAGCGCATCAACAGATAAAGCAGATGCATGAAAGAAGAGAGAAAAGAAGACAGGAGCTTGAAACCAGGGGGCCACCACCGCACATACCCGAATCGTCAGCAGAAACCCTATCTACCACAGAGATGCTGCACAAAACACAGTTGACACCACCACACGATGCCGAGATGACAGCCGACCCACCTGCAAGCACTATGAAAGAATTGATAGAGACAGCTCAGCAACACAGACAGGTACAAGAGGAAGATATCGCAGAGACCAATATAAAAGCACTTCGAAGAATTGACGACGGAGACGAGGTCCTTAGACTCGCTCTTCAAGCAGCGATAGTAGAAGTAGACCCAGGAGTGCTGAACATCGAAAACACTGAGAAGCAAGCTACCATTCCTGGTCCTACGGAAACAACAGCAGACAACTCAAGGGCCCAGAAGCAAGATATAACACCTTATAACAAAGAACGGGAGAAAGATTCGAGCCAAAACTGTGGAGGGAAACAAAGACCAAACACCAAAGGGACAAATAACGCAGAAACGATACGGGAGAGGATCGTAAAGATCACCCAGACGTCAGGAAGTGAGGCCTCACTCAGGGCCCTACCCGACAACAAAGTGATCAACATCCTCGAGGTGATAACTGGAAGAAGAGGTATCGCTAAAGTAGGGAGGCACGAAAAGGGAGTCGTGCTTTCGCTCAACAACACCACAACAACCACTTCACTGATGACCGAACTGGAATCTAGTCCAAAAGAAGTCCAGTTGCCCCACCAAATAAAAGTGGTGGTGGAGAAATACATAACAACAAAGAAGTTGGTCATCAGAGGGGTGGATACCAGTTGTTCCGAAGCCGAGGTCCACAGACGCCTTCAGGATGAAAACGCAAATCTAAAAATCAAGCAGGTCGAGAGACTAAAAACCTGGGCCAAGAAAGATACCAATCTGATGATAGTTACGGTAGAAGGATCGACAAGACCCGAGAGACTGACGCTCGAAACCACAACCAAAAAGACAGAAGCCTATATCCCTCCGGTGATGCAGTGCTCCAACTGCCAGCAGTTCTCGCACACAAAAAAGACGTGCAGGAGGGATGCAGTCTGTCGATATTGTCCGGGTGGCCACCCATACCGCGATTGTCCCAAGGCGAAGGAGGACAACAACTACAAAACAATAAACTCAAACCGCACCTGTGCAAACTGCCTCGGAAACCATGGGGCTAGATACCGAGGCTGCCCGATGTTCCAGGAAACCAAGAGCATCCTGAAGGAAGCGGTTTCCAAAAACATCCCCTTCAAGGAGGCAAAACACAGAGTGGCTGCGGATGTTACAGAAAAACAACGCACGATAGACAGACGACAGTTGCACAAGCTGACCGCTGAAGTCAGAGATATGAAAATGAAGCTGCGAATCGAAAAAAACAGCAAGCAGGCCGCCGAAGAACCAACCGACAGTGGAGAAGATGCGATAAACATGCAGAACATAAAACACGTGATGGAAGAAATGAAAATAATCCAGCAACAAGTAGAAACAGATGTCAAGAAACTGAAAGAGCTGACAGAAGAAAACACAAAAATACTCAAAAGAATAGAAGCAGAAAGAATAGCCATTGAGGAAATATCATCAAACAGCACGCGAGAAACTAAAACGAACAACCAAGCAGTAAAAGAAATCATCCAAGAAACGCTAGAACAGCTACTACCAACGATAATTGAAAAAGCACTGTCACAGATACAGGAGAGCAAGAAGACAAAAGCAACAGAAACTATGAGCGTAGAAACACACAAAACAAAACGAGCCAGATAGTTGAGGCAAGACATAAAAAAACACCATGAGCGCGGCACGGCACCACAAACGGACAAAGAGGAACCCAGACAGCCAGCTAGTGGTCCTTTTCAGGACCGATCACCTCCAGGACTACGAACGATATACCAGTGAAGACGATAACACCCTATATACCCCAATTATAACCAAACTTTCAGGTTGAACAGGGTATTACAGCAGCATAGTAGACGAAATCAACAACAACAACAACAGTTGGTCTCTTACTGCTATGGGCCCTCGAGCACTGCTCGACTGCTCAGTCCGCCCCTGTTACGTGTGGTCAATAGCTTGCTTTCTAAACGAGGACGTGTCTGTCTGTGAAGATCTGCCTTTCCGACTCTTTGCTCGAATTCAAAGCGCACTTCTGCTAAGGTCTTTTTGTGCTAAAGCTCTACTGAATACAAACGCTAGCAGGCACCCAATTTTCTATGGTATAATTACTTTTATAACACATAGTTGTATTGTTCAGTCTGAAAGGTCAAGAAGACTTATAATTAGGATAAAATTCAACTGGAGGGCATTACGTCACTGTACTCTTTCGTCCCTTTGCATGCAGATGGTAGGACTCTATATTAGCTTCAAGTACTTGTATCTCCAAACTGGCTCTAATCACCAGCGGCCCGTGTCCCTTCCATCATAACATGAGACTGACTGCATTTGTGGTTGAAGTGTATAGGCGAAAAGAGTGAAAGATAGCGATAAATTGAGAGAAAGACACAGAGGCATGATAAGAGAGAAGACAGGAAGGCTGTACCCTGGGGCCAGAGATTGGGGATGAGTCGTTGTGGCAAGTCAATATAAAAGGAATCAGTACAGAGGGTCTTTCAGCTTTTCATCAGTCCCGAAGCCAGAAAGAAATGCAGGAAACAGATTGACAACAGGGAAATAGGCAGACATAAATATAGCGAGAACTAAAAGATATGTAGAAAGGTAGTTGAATGGATGGACAGACGGACGCACAGACAAAACGGTCAAAAGAGACAGACAGACAGATAGATAGATAGACAGACAAACAGACAGATAGATAGATAGATAGACAGGCAGACAGATAGACAGATAGATAGATAGATAGATAGATAGATAGATAGATAGATAGATAGATAGATAGATAGATAGATAGATAGATAGAATTGATGGACAGCTAGGCAGACACACAGATTTAACGGATGTGTGGGTGGCTAGGTTGAAGGATGGAAGAGTAGACAGACAGATAAACAAACAGAAGGAAGGGAATAAATAATGACGTGTTTTACAAACCAGATTCGTCAGGTGTGAGAGTCTACTATACGTCACATCTGCGAAAATATGACGTGGGCAACTTTCAGGTAGGACAGAATGACCTTCAGATTCCACCAGGGGTCGCACATTTCGCACAGAGCGGAAGCTGTAGTTCAGACTGCACCAGGAAATTGCTGAAAGAGCCAATTTACCTCACACGCGCTCACATTCACTTGCACTACGTAGGTATGAATATCTTTATCTTGTAAGTTTTCTATTTCCTTCTTGTTATGTCCTTGTTTCTTCAGTCTGTAATAAAATTTAAAGTGACAAATGTCGAGGTGTTGTCACGTGCTGGTCTTCAAAGCATGTATACACTGCTTAAACAGCGCAGACTACGTTGGCGTGGCCATGTCCGCCGCATGGAAGATGGTCGCATCCCGAAAGATATCTTCTACGGACAACTGGCAGATGGCAGAAGAACAGTTGGGCGACCGCAGCTAAGATTCAAAGATGTGTGCAAGAGAGACATGACGGCACCTGACATATATCCAGCAACCTGGGAGGATGAAGCTGCCGATTGCACCAAGTTGCGATGCTATCTGCGGCGCCACCTCATTTAGGGCGAAAAGAAGCTCAAACAACAAGCAGAAGAGATGAGAAAACATCGAAAGGAGCACCAGGAAAATAAGCAGCTGAGGGCTATCACCTCAGGAGCGCATTCCCATAGTCAGTTATGACTGAAGGGGCTATTGTTATTTTTATTATTATTATAAATTTTACCATCCATCACTGTCGTAATAAGGGGGCGAGAGAAGTGCCGTCCGCCCGTGCTGACAGCCAGGAGGGAGGTCCCATCGAACGCTATTATTATAGTATTTACTGCTAAAAATATACTTGCAAGTGTGTTTCTTTATTGTATGTGTTTGGGGTGAGGGCCCGGCTGTCAAAGATAAGACTAGCCCTGGGTCCCAAATACTTAAAGTATGCCCCTGCCTTCCAATTGACGTAAATAAATAAATACACTCATCAGAATCTTTATTCCCCATAAAACACATTGACATGTACTTTTATGATAGAAAAAAATACAGATTACTAAATAGGAGAACCATTATATATATATATATATATATATATATATATATATATATATATATATATATATATATATATATATATATATATATATATATATATATATATATATACTCTGTCTCTGCGTGTGTGTGTGTGCGTGCGTGCGTGCGTGCGTATGTGTGTGTGCGTGCGTGCGTGCGTGTGTGTGTGTGTGTGTGTGTGTGAAAACAGCAGTAACAAATTACGACTGCACATGTGTGCATACAGGTGATGGGGGACTGCTGCAGCTTGTAAGGGACGGACAAAAAGCTCAGACAATCGTCAACGACACAGAGTTTGACTACAACAGCCCTCCGTCGCATTACTTCGATGACCCGGTGCAAGTTTTACCAGGTATAACGAACATCGTTTTCACTATCACTTTAATTAGTCTTTTTTTTTAACCTTCGATGGGTCGGGGGGGGGGGGGGGAGCATAGCCATGATCTCATATGGCTTACCTTATTTATATTAAAATATTGTTTACCCTTCTTTTCAACAAACAGACACACTAGACTCAACAAGTGCTTAAACAAATTAACCCCCTTATATGAGTCTATCTGCCGTAATTGTGTAACCGCGCTGCTGTTACTGGTTATTGTGTGTTATCTCACTAGGTGGCAGATGGCAGGCCTAGTGACGTAATTCAAGTTTACAATCTCTCCTTTTTATCTTCCAAGTTATTTAGTTGATATCATACTGGCCATCTCCGCCAGAGGTGTAAATTCCTGGATGATACTCTAATTCTTTTCTTGTATACTTCAGGCTCGTTCAGTTCCTTCTTTGATGTTAATAGTGACTTCGTATAGTGGTAGTTTAAATGTACATGGCATACAATCAGCAACTCATAAAGATTGAATCAAATTCGTTCTGATCCTTCAAAACTTTTAATATCTTAATAAAACAACACATATAATGAGTTATTCAAATGATAAGAGTTCGCATAGAGGCCTTTACTTGGTCTTTGTACTTCAGGTTAACTCATACATGAATTCTATGTCTTGTAACTTCCGTATTCCTCTTTAACTTATTCTTTTCTCCTGTAGACTTCCTTAGTCTTCCCAAAACCTGCTCCTATTTCCTCATATACCAATGCTCTTTATTAGCATTCCATACTTGATTTGTTACTTAAATATCTTCATCGACGAACTGGTCAGACAGGTCTCTATAACTGCTGCTAGCAACAAAATTCATCTCATGCATAAATAATTGTATGTACACCCTTCTGATACTTACAAGTGAGAGAGCATATTTGAAGTTCTTCTATAAAAGTCGACATTCACTTTTTCTTAAAAATCATATGCAATTCTGGATACTTCAAACCTTGTTCAATATGGCTCCTCTATAATATCTCTAGTTTACTTCAAATGTTTACAGCCTTTTGGTTACTTTACTCATAGTCGTTATAACCATCCGTTTTTCTTGGTACATAGTCGTAAGGTTCTCGTAATGAACTGACAAATCGTGCTTCTGCAAGATTCTCCTGTAAACAAAATTCTACTCTGTGCAAAATATAATCATAGTTCAATACTTACAAAAAACACAGCATAAACGCTGATCTCCTTTCAGAAATACACCTTAACTGTGAACCACATAATCAAATCAAACTATCTCCCGATAGAATAACACTGGCTAGTGATGGCTGGACATCTAAACATATTCACATAAACCCTATCTGTAAAACCACAGAAGGTTCATTTTGTCCGCACAGCGATCACACCTTCTTCCTGAAGCACAACTCAGGACTGCCTGTAATGACCTCTGGTCATTTCTCGAAGTGTGTTTTCTTGCCACTCTTCTGATTCGCTGACCCAAATCTTTTTACTTAAATTTATTGGTCAAGCTTTTTTCTTCTTGTTCTGGAACTTTCTATTTACAACTCACTATAATCACGCACTATTAGTTAACATGAACCGGTATTCTGAACCGTTGTCAGTTAGCAATATTATTATTTTCATTCATTATTTTCTCTTGTGAGCTGTCCTAACTGTTTATCTCACCTTAACAATAGCATGAATAATGCTTGGGCAAACCCCACGGTGACAATTGTACTCATCCATACGACACAGTTCAACATGTGCTGCTCACATGCCCGGGACTCACCACAGAAATAAGGATACTACCTGGCTTCCCAATATTTGCAAACACATTATACTGCGGCTCAATGGCGGTTTTAGATTGCACAAGGCCCTAGGCAAGCGTGAACTTGCGAGGCCTCTTTCCAATAAATTCATGTAGTATCGGCATGCATATATTAGTGCACCAGGCCCCTAAAAGCTCAAGGCTCTAAGCAAAAGCCTAGGTTATCTTTGCTTAAAATTGTCACTGCAGCAGCACCCAACAGCTAAACAACACATGTCAATTCTTCAACTTAGCATTGGCTGCGTTTCACGAAATATTTTCGTTATCTTTTTCTGGTCTTCACTCCCCTCCGGCATTATTACTTTGCCATTTTTTAACGTGCTAATCCTTCCAATATTCGTTGTTTTTCTTTCATCGATAAAAGCCTTTCTTATCACATCTAGTCACAACTATCACCCACCCCTCTATCTCTCTCCTGGTTATTTTCTCCTTTGCAATCGGTGACGCGTAGCGAAGGAGCGAACTTGTCACATTGACTTGTCGCTTATTGCCAACTCCAGCCGGAGTAAGAGTCTAAAATGAGCGACTTTCATATTGTTAACCCAGACTTTTTTATGGGAAGATACACGAAACCATGTTGTAGCATGATAAGGTGCTAATTTGCAAACATGACGTGCCCAAATACACTCACTGGGATGTCTGATGATGACAATCTTGGTAAAGATTAAGACACAGGTAGTGATATATTACTTTCGGCAGATGGAATTTGTTGTGATAATCAACTACCAGAAAGTAATATCTTGGAGGAAATTATAATGTTAGATCTGTGAAGCAGTGAGTTTGTGAACCCGGCGGGCAAAACAGAAGATGCAAGACTTTATATGGTTATGGAGTTGGAAATCACATGTACAGGGCAATATCTTATGCCTTCATGTAATAATGTTCTACATGAGGGTCGGGGGGAGGGGGGGGGGGTAAGTGGAGGGGCGCACACTTACCTAAATCAGACACTTATTCACAATTGGTTTAGTGTTTGAGATACTAAAATAGACTGCTCCTGATTGGAGTTCTTCTCTAAGTAGCAGCCTGGGTGTAGGCGAAAATTTTGTAAATAGTCTACAGCACAGTAAAGCTACTTTACTGACTTCCAATTTCATCAAGAAGAAATCATTGACAGCCAGGAACACGGAATATTGGACTCAAATATAGGACCGGCCATAGGACTGGGCGTAAATTCTAACATTGGAAGAGATAAACTCCAGAGACATCGCTTTGTGCCCTCAGTTCCAGGATGCAACTTCAAGTGCACTCAGTTAGACACCTAACTCACCTGAAAGATACGGCATCTTAAACAGCTGTCCGGCAATATTCGGACGTTTCCTGTGCAAATAGCCTGTGCTCGCCTGAAAAAACTCGGGGTTGTGGTACACGTTGCCAGCAGTCGAGGCTAGACACGAACATCAGACGGGTCTTATAGTTACGTTAATCTTAATGCATGAGACGTCCTATAGCCACCAGACTTGACTATTGTAGACAAGTGCAGTCCAAGGCACCTGTAGATCCAACAGCGGCTGAAGCAGACGCCGACCGACCCCCCACCGGAAACTAAGTACTATAACAGCGCAACCAAAGAACGTTTCACACTTTTCCAAATTTTCCACCACAGTTTAAATCATCCGATGATGATAAATGTCATCGCTTAATTTTTTTATAAACAACCTTTTTTTTTTACATTGTTAAACTATAAGTGATTATTAAACCTGTTTATCTGTAAGTGTAAAGCTATAGTTGGTTTAATCACTATTGAGTGAAGTGTATATCTGCACCTGTATTACTCATATGCTCCAAATACACAACCAGATAGAGCTATTAGACTAAGATTTTGCTGAATCACTTTCAGCTGGGGGCTCAGAAAATACCAATCAATATTTCCTCACAGAAGGAGCGGGAGAATAATAAGTACATGACAGCTTAGATGATCTTAGCTGCTATGCTTGCTTTTCTTTAAAATCCTATGAGGCTCCCTTAAGTAGAAGCATCATTCTTCTATTTATATCTCTGCAAAGAGTGATCTTGAGCGAAGGTTGATGACCTTTGAAGACCCTCATTTTTATACTCTATAAGTTGGCCATTGTTGGACCATTACTGCGGAGCAGGGGGAGGCAATACCGTCGCACTTCGAAAGAGCAGCATGCGTTAAACAACAGTTAGTTCCTTTCTTCCCAAACATTGAGATGGCTTCACAATGCCAAATGGCCCGGACCTCATCTAAGCATTCGGAAAGTGTGTATATACATATAATCAAGTGCCACTCCGACTGGCGTTGGTGATTATGTCTCTTCTTATCCAACAATCCCTGATGATTTGCGTTTAAAATATTTTCCAACTCTTCCCATGTAAAGTGTTGTAATTTTACTAGAGATAATAAAACAGCGATTTGCCCTTGGCTCCCGCTAGATATACATAAGGTTTACACTTTTACTAAAAACTTACCAGCAAGTTAGCAGGTGGAGTGCAAGATAAAGGTAGTGCCAATGCATATATTGACGCAGTGAAGTGAAGTGTTAGAGACGTCACTGTATTAGGTCTCATCCTAATGAGATGGGGCAACCGGTTCCTTTCCTTACTGTCGTTGTGCAAAATAACATGAAATATGATAACACTTAACGATTTATGATAACACTTAACGATATCTTCAACTAAAAACTACATGAAAACAAGGCATAATTTATTATCTAAAAATAAATAGATGATTTAACTATATGCAATGTATACATATACATATACAAACATAAAAATTGTACCTTCAATGATGTACAAAGTAAACTGTACATGACAAATATTAATCTTCTGGTATTTCCTTTTTTTTTTCTAATTATGATTTAGGTGACGAATTAAAATTGACGTGTTACTACAACACAAGAGATGGCGACAAATATAGAAATAGGACAATTTACTGGAACGTAGGATCGGAAGTGAGTTTGGTATCATTTCTTTGTTGTTATTCTCTCTCTCTCTCTCTCTCTCTCTCCCTCTCTTTCTGCCTAGTTTATTCTACGTTTGGCAGTTTCTTATTTTTCTTATGTTTCTTATTTGTCGACCATCTTACTGCAGAGAGTAATTTGAATTTTATGGCGGATTGTCTGAAGATTCTAACATAAGGTGTTTGATTGCTGGCGATTGTAATGCTAGATCCAAGGAGTGGGGGAACATCACTGAGAATAGGTAGGGTACAGCTTTGAGCCAGGCATTACTTAACCTGAACCTTACCATTTTGAATGATGAACGCCCAACTAGACTGGCAACTAAACCTGGGGATACAAATGGTATCATAGATCTGGCATTCATCTCTAGTGCTGCCAGGCCATGGCACGTTGGGATGTATTAGACGCACAGGAAAGTCATCACCTACCTTGCGTCACACTCATTGCAAAGGGTAGGACCACTAGACACAGGAAACCTAAACAGACCTTCAAGTATCCTACAGGCCCACTCGACTATAACAACCCTTTACACACATGACGTCACAATGCCAAACAAAAGACAGCGAGAACACCTTTCACCAAACCTCCCTGGTGGAATAAGACAGTGGAGGAAGCATGGATAGACAAGGAAAGATCAACAAAGGAATGGCGTAAAGCACGAAACGGAAGAATGATGTACTGAAAATTGACCTTCCCATGGAGCTACACAACGTAATAAAGTTTCATATTACCAAAACAAGAACCAACATATAACAACTAGAACAAGAACCAACATATAACAACTAGAACAAGAACCAACATATAACAACTAGAACAAGAACCAACATATAACAACTAGAACAAGAACCAACATATAACAACTAGAACAAATTAGAATGACAAGGAAAAAAAATGTCCATTCAATACCAGTAGAAGAATTAAATAAAAACAAAACCAAATAAAAAAACAAACAAACAAAAACCACCAATCTAAAACCAACAAAAGCCCAGCAGATAAAAAGATGTCCATATCGAGAGGGAGCAATATGGTATCATAGAAGAAGATACATTACAAAGACCATAGACATTAAACATTGACACAACAAACGGCAGATAAATTACATCCTGGAAGAGCCAACACACAAGAACAATAACAAAAGTAATACACTATATGGAATGATGAACACTATATACCCAAATTATAACCCACATGGGGTTGAACCGGGTATCCCTTGGACACAAAAAACACCAGTTTTCAAGTGCGGGGTTCAAATTCCAAACCAAACTAAACAGAAGAATGTTGAATGAGGGAGAGGTTGAAGAGATGAAGGAGAAAAAGCAAAGAGCCGTTAATAGATTCAAGAGCTTGGCAAGGGAGGCCAAGGATAAAGTGTGGGAGGACTTTGTGACACAGGTGGGCACGGAAAAAACCATACAGAAATTCTGGTTCTTCATCATGTGACGTATTCTTTCCAGAACGTTGTCTCCATTACAGCTGCTCTGAACGCATCACGATTCTGGGCAAGTCGACCTGCATCAGCCAAAGACAAGTTCAGACTCTCTGTGATGTCCTGGGTCCACCGTCGTCTAGGTCGACCCCTTCCCCTTTTTCCAGGGACCATGCCTTCCATCACTGTTTTTTCCAGACTATTATGTCTTTTTATATGACCGAAAAATTTCAGTTCTTACTTCTGGTTCTTACATCGAAGAATGAATAGGAAAAATACAAGCCAACCCATCCCTAATATCAAAAGCTCTACAGGACTAAGCCTGAATACGGACGGAGAGAAAGGAAGAGCGCTTTTTTTTTTTAAATTCTCCAGACCTAACGGTCTTTTATGTTTGGACATGCGCCCTAATATAACCGACCAGGACGCGCCTCGCCAAAACGAGGCGAAATTTTTTTTTTTAAATAAAAAAAAATATATGATGAGCATTATTCAATCGATATGTGGAACAAACGGATAATGGTGACAAAAGTGCCCGCCTGAAAATAAAGGACAGTGTTCTTGAAAATGCCCTAAGGAGCCAGATATACTTCAATCTCATTTCTGAAGAGGACGTGGTGTACACGTTGAAAAACCAGCAGAAGCACTGCTCCGGGTCCTGATGGTGTACTATACCATCGCATTAAACAGCTGGACGACACAGCCATTATAAATATGTTGAGCGATTTCAACACCAGCATACAGAATGCTGAGGTGCCGGAAGACTGGCTACACAGTTACCTTCAGCCACTTCCTAAACCTGGCAAAGACCCCACACTGCTCAGCAGCTATCGAATTATCACACTGCAGAATGTATATGGCAAATTACTTGAAAAGATAGTTGCAAGACAAGTAATGAGCCATCTCGAAAATTCACACATCCTTCCTGATACCCCGGGTAGCTATAGGCCTATGAAAAGTACACGAGGTAACGCTGGAACGTTTGCGTACGATGTTTATGAGGGATTCCAGGGTAAAAGAGAAACGGTGGCTGTCGCAATTGACCTAGAGCAGCGGTTCCCAACCTGTGGTACGCGTACCCCCAGGGGTACGCGACAGGACGTTCAGGGGTACGCGAAAAAAATTGAGTAATGGCGGAAAAAAGATACATATGTCAACAGTGTAAAAGACAAGTCAAAAGTTGTGAAATTAATTCAACGCTATACTATACAACATGAACTGTGTGAGACAATCTCCGCCGTTTTTCTTGCGCGCCACTGGCGTGCTGTCTGCTTGGACTGGCGTGTGTGAAAATCTATGGCGTTTCGTGTGACCACAATTCAATATTTTTACACAATAGTCTTCATTATGATGACTATGGGATTATAGTTGTGCCGTTTAATATTTCATCAAAAATATGACTTGTTTGATCTTCCACACTATCTATGAACGTCTAATGTCCCGGAAGTAATAGTGTCGATTCTTGACCCAAATTTTACAAACGTGAGACAGTGAGACAGTGTTTCTATATACAGTAGTTTTTGTCATTGTTTTAACTTAACTTAAAGTGATTAATTGTTCAATTCGTGTATTATCAGATATGGATCAGTGGTTGAAAACCGGCACAGTAAAAAAGCTGAAACATAATGTGGAATGTGATCAATCGCCAAGTACTTCTCAGGACACGCCTAAGACTTTGGTGCAGGATAGTGAAAAGACACGATCTTCAGTTTTACATAGAGCTAAAAAGAGAAAATACAGTGACGAATACATGAAGTATGGGTTTTCGTTTATAGGAGATGAGGACTGTACTAAGCCCCACTGTGTAGTGTGTCGGGAAGTATTATCCAATGGTAGCATGAAACCTTCGTTAATCTTGCGGCATTTACAAACAAAACAGGCCTCGGGTTTCCCTTCCTTATGTGTAATAAATGTTTATACAATACCAAACCTACCCACTGTCCTGTTCTCACTGTTCTAGTCTACTATCATTTACTAGACACAGTATTAAGGTCCTTGTCCTGTTGGATTGGCCTTTACTGCAGGATAGAGAAACAACAGAAGTGATTGCGTCATTAATAGGCTGAACTGCCCATGGTGGACTTCCGGTGTCGTGTATTGTGGTTCGCACTGATGACCTGCCATTGAAACATCATTTTTTGATGATGCGTAGATGGCAGGGAGGATAGTGTGATTCACTTGCATGGCTAGGCGGGGTTGTCGCACGGAAGGTCCAGTGTTCAAATCCTGGGTAAGCCACTCATGTCTGTTGTTTTTCTGTTGTCTGGTGTTCTACTTCTTTATTTCCTGCGAGTGCCTGATAACATACCTTTATATTTGTTTCATATTAATTTACTGTTTACAGGCCTCGGGTTTCCCTTCCTTATGTGTAATAAATGTTTATACAATACCAAACCTACCCACTGTCCTGTTCTCACTGTTCTAGTCTACTATCATTTACTGGACACAGTATTAAGGTCCTTGTCTTGTTGGATTGGCCTATACTGCAGGATAGAGAAACAACAGAAGTGATTGCGTCATTAATAGGCTGAACTGCCCATGGTGGACTTCCGGTGTCGTGTATTGTGGTTCGCACTGATGACCTGCCATTGAAACATCATTTTTTGATGATGCGTAGATGGCAGGGAGGATAGTGTGATTCACTTGCATGGCTAGGCGGGGTTGTCGCACGGAAGGTCCAGTGTTCAAATCCTGGGTAAGCCACTCATGTCTGTTGTTTTTCTGTTGTCTGGTGTTCTACTTCTTTATTTCCTGCGAGTGCCTGATAATGATGATCTTCCTTATCAGTCATTTCTGACCAAAGGAGCGTACCTCCCGAAATAACTTTCGGTGGCACGAGGTTGGGCAATGTTAGATCAAGCTGTTGCCCATGCAGCATGACCTGGCCTGGACGTCAGAGGAACGGACTAGCCGATACAGTCTGACACCAGTAGCAACAGCCTAGTCATTAGTATGTATTAGCTCTAGAATTGCCACAGTTATCCAAGTAGGATCGTGTCATCTAAGGAACCTCGACTGATTTAATGAGCCATTCGCGGTTTCACCGTGAGACAGTGTGAACTTAGACATGCATGGCTTAATCTTTGAGACAAGCATATGACTAC
This sequence comes from Oreohelix idahoensis, assembly GCA_024509875.1. NCBI lineage: Eukaryota > Metazoa > Mollusca > Gastropoda > Stylommatophora > Oreohelicidae > Oreohelix > Oreohelix idahoensis. The sequence goes on along the minus strand of JAMPIV010001345.1, from coordinate 193,258 downwards.
TGGCAGGATCAACCAGATAACTGTCTGAACAGAGCATTTCGTCGCTCGCTCGCGCGGGGAGGGAGACAGCGCTCTGTGCAGAGCGGATCCCGGCGGCCCCGGCGATTTTATTCGTGCGAGAAGCCGCCTGCCGACTAGTCGGACAGGACTGGCCGAAAGCGACACCAGATTACTGACTGCCGGCCCACGACTCGTTGCGAGAGCGGGGCCGTTTTTCGAGACTGTTGTCGAGCCACGATACGGAGATGCGGCTGCTTGCTAACATCACGACCGAAGGCTGCGATTTACGGACACAGGAGCTAAACTACTGCCTCGCTAACCGATGAACTGGGAGGGCCCGGTCGTACCGGGATCACCACGCGCAGTCTCTCGAGACAGCGACCGCCAGCGCTCTTGACGAGGGCTACGAAACGAAACGCCTGATAACATACCTTTATATTTGTTTCATATTAATTTATAGTCAGGTACCCATTTACAGCTGGGTTGATTGGAGCGTGTCGGTACCGTGATTCGAACCTTGCACCTTTACCGCGAGAGATCAGCGCTCTTACCACTCTGCCAATCGGACGCTCTATTACATAGTTGTAAATATAACACAATTTCTATATTTATTAGCTATATTGTAACATAAAACGTGTTACAAAAATATCACAACGTTTCATAACCAGACCACAAGGTCTTTTATATTTCGACATGCGCCCTAATGTAACCGACGGATCCCGGTTGAAGGGGCGCTCCTCGTCAAAATGGGACACAATTTTATTTAAAAAAGAAAAATAGTTTCAACAATACTATAATGGGCTAAAACCAGAAACGGTGAGACGTCAGATTTCGGCCAAACCTCTATCGATCCGGAGGCTGTTTAAGTTGACAGGATTTATACCAGCTTGACAAAATAAATAGAATTCAGGGACGCAGTACCAAGGGGTTAAGATTAGATATAGGAATTCTTACTCAAATCTAACCCTAACACTAAAAATAATCATAACCTTAACGACTCGGCGACTTAATCGGTTACCAGATCGACAGACATTTAGGCGAAATCGGACACACGTCCTACTTCTCTTTATTTTAACTACTATGATCTTAAGTCTAAGGGCTTCACCAGAATGGTCCAAATCTGGTTCCGCTACTACTAAGGCAGGAGCCGCGGTAGCGGAGTGGTTAGTGCACTGGCTTCCTAGCTCGGTGGTCCATGGTTCGATCCCCAGTTGAGGTGGGATGTTTTTAGACCACAAACGGCTTCGGGGTCTACCCAGCCTCAAAAATTGGGTACCAGAGCAACTCTGGGAAGGTTAAGGCGGCCGGCGTGATGCTGACCACATCACCCCTAGTGTGTCGATGGTCAAGAAAATATGGGCCTAAAACCATATTCTCAATATGCCTCAATGGACGTGTAACGGGATCCTTTACCTTTACGTACTGCTAAGGCAGACCCTGCACGTATGTACTCAGCATTGTGAGAAAGCCATTAACGTTCTGTGTTGAAACGTGTGTCAGGGGGTTCGGCATTTACAGTGTCTCAGAGATCAATGTTTAACCCTAACCTTTACTACTTTTGATGCCTTCAGGGTGAGATGTGCTACGCTTTCATCACGTACTACCCACATGTGACCAGTTTAGTTCAGTGTATCCAGTTTGATGTGTACGACATCTGCTTACCAAACGGTAAATAAATAAATATTACACACATGAATGTATGTTTCAGGCACTTGTGAGAAATAAAGAAGTAGAAAACTAGACAACAGAAAAACAACAGAAGTGAGTGGATTACCGGAGAATCAAACCCGGGTCCTTCTGAACGGTACCACCGCCTAGCTACGGAAGCGAATCACACAATCCTCCCTGCTTACAGGCATCGGGTTTTCCTTCTTTATTTGCTTATTTACCAAACTGTAGTACGTTACTTAGTTACTACCGGCGTTGCCACTCCTAGTTGGATTCACCTACATCTAGGTTTTTTTGGTCCCGTCTAGGTGTCATTTTCCTTCATTAATTTGAAGAACGCCACCTAGATTTCGCCCAAAATCGGCCAAAATGGCCCCAAAATCGCCAAAAGTACCCCATAAAATCGCCTAAAATAACCCAAGTCGCCGATATCTCGGTTTTTTTGTTTTTCAAAATTCAGAGTGGCAACACTAGTTACTACCACACTCATTTAGTTCTCGCGGGTCTTCTGAAGAGACAAAGATAGAATAGAAAATTGGTCCGTCAGTCATTCCGTAAGGGGTGACTAATGAGAGGGGTGTGCATGAGGCAGACGACAGTAGGCTACCATGTAAAACACATTGTTACAGAACCACCCTTGCATGATCGCGTGAATATTTTGGCAGAGGCTACCTGCACGGGTATCAACAGCAGTGGTTGTTCCAAACTCCATAAGGAGCGTAAAAAAAAAAGAAAGGGTACGATTGTCTGCTTCACCAATGTGCACATGTGGATTAAACGAACAAACTGCTGAGCATGTTCTACAGGACTGTCCTCTGTATGACCAGTTAAGAAAGATATACTGGCCCAATGACTCAACACTAAACTCAAAGCTGTATGGAGCTAAAGAGGAACCCCAGACAACGGTGGAGTCCATCATGAGAACTCGTCTGGCGGTGTAAACATCAAAGATGCGATCGCAAGAAAAAGAAGAAGAAGAAAGGGTGATACTACTCTAATTGTCAGTTGCGTACTGGGAGGGAGGGAGGGGGGGGGGTAGAAAGAGGCTTCCTAGCTTGAGGTCCCCCCCCCCCCCCCCCAACATATATGTCCTTCTTCATTCCCACTCACATAACTACATCTATCTCTCTTATGAAGTAGGAGGTCCGTTTCGGGCTTCTCTCGTTATCATACAGTTTCTCCCTCAACTGGGTTGGAGATTACAATACTGCCGTTGTGCTCCTCTCAAGGAGCCGAAAGTCTTGTAGGACAATCGTTATCAGCTCAAGTGTGTTGTTTTTTTTTTTTTTTATTGCCCGATCTTACAAATCGAAGGTTGATCATGTAGAAGGGATTATAACAAAAATGGATCTTCAAAACTGAACGGGTCTTTCTGTCCTCATCATTGTCCATTGGTGGTTGCACTCACCGTGTCTTGATGGTGGCAGACTCTTTCCTGTCCATCTCTTGATGTTATCTTCCCACTTATAGCGATGTCTTCCTCTTGCACGTTTGCCTTGAACTCTGCCTTCCATTATTCCAGTAAGATGTTATGTCTTTTTACATGACCAAAATATATTTTAGCTGTCTAATTTTGATCTCCATTAATTCTCTTTTCATTCCTAGGTTTTCTATGACCTTTTTATTTGTTTTCTTCTCTTTCCGCGAAACGTGCCCCGTTCTTCTGTATATCCACATCTCAAGGGCCTCAATTCTTTCTTATAATTGCTTCTTCATAGTCCATGTTTCTACGCCACACATATGCCTCAATACGCCACTGCAGATCGTCTAATCATTACCAGCGTCAGCATTTGCTGCGAGACTAGCATATAACTACCGCCATCGAAATCATCATCGTTACCTTCCAGTACCCTATGCAACTAAGCAGAGGCGTCCCTAAAGTATTTAGTACCTGCGGCAGGTCCCAACTTTGGCACCCATTCCTCCATCAAAAAATACACAAGTACATTTTAAACAGTAAGTACTATCATAATAGTATTCGGTGGTACCCCCTTCCTGGCTGTCAGCTGGGGCAGACCGCCCCCCTCGCACCCCCTTAGTACACCACAGCAGCTAAGACCTTTAACTTGTTGTTCTTCTGCTGCGTTGAGTTTGTAGTCATGCTAAATCTGCAGGCCTGTCGCCATGACGAAGTCCATAGTCTTTACCAGGTCAGCGCGGCAGCCCCCAAAGCTTCTGCTTGGGCTCAGCACCCCTTGGCCAGGTCAGACGTCGTGGGTCATCATAACAAAATCATGCCAAGCCTTCCTGACATGCGTCATCGGTTCAAAGTTTGCCAATGTTTTTTGTATCTCTTTCATGCCGTCTCTGGCTCTCTTCTCAACACGTTGTCGGTATCCTACTATATCTCTTGTCCTGGGGATTCCAGAACAAAGCCTTCCTTGTAAAGCTTTGAACATGCTTCCTCAATGTGTGTCATATCTAACCTCAGAGACATCTTCTCGCCTCTAGATCCACTGGCACTTATCCAGTTCGTGTCATCAGTTCCACGTTGATAATCTTGTCATATAATTTCAATCGTTCTATTCTACGCATGCGTTCAGTTATACAAGTCTGTAACTTTTTACTATTTGTCCTCCATGTCCCATAGGGGAAAAAGGGTGTTCATGGAAAGGCGAGTGTCACTGCCACTACCAGATATGTCTTTTAGGGGAGACTAAGATGACATAAGCCAGTGCATGGTCCTAAAACAAACTGTTACAGACAAATCACGTGATCTGCTTTAACGCAGGCTTCCCTCACGGATGCCAGGTGTATAAATGGCCTAATGTTGCTTAGGAAGCGAGAAAGGAAACATTCATTACTTCATTCAAGTCTTGCACACTCATATTCTATCAGGTTGAGGCAAAGATCTATGCGGGCGTCACATTATCTGTGTACATCGTTATTATAGTCACTAGCTCAAATATAATGTATATTTTCATCAGCCATCGCTTTTACTTATATCGTCTACGATAAAATTGCACGAGTCTATCGCTTTCTCTGCCTACCCTAGTGACTGACATCGGAGGGTGTGTCTTTCAAGGCTTTACCCGATCGTTTGAAACTGTATTGGCTGGTGAAATTATTAATCAGTGTACCGGGTCCGCCAGCAGGAACATGAGCATTAACCCGGACCAGAAGCTTGTCGACAATAGATTTCTTTGTTCAGAAAAGTGTGAGCAAGCAATCAAATGGATGACAGAGCACCCTTGTATGCAGGTAAGGAGCTTCTAAAAGGGATGGTGATGTTGGTGTTAATTATTACGATGATGGCAATGCATGGCGACAGAGCTGGTTTGTAACAATAGGCGCTAATGGTGGCTATAAGGAAGAATAGGGCGTACGTTAGAGGCGCAACAAAGCATTGACTGTACAAATGACTGCGGTGCATTTCATGGGCGGTAGGGGGAGGGCAGTGATGAGCTGCGCAGAAGAATGAGGCATTTTTCATGGAAGCATAACCATATAGACTGTCCAGACAAATGATGCACATTTCATGGAGGTAAAACCACATTAACTGTCCAAACAAATGATGCACATTTCATGGAGTTAAAAACCACACACATAATGTACAGAATAATGGGGAACATTTCAGGATATGTGATGCGGTGCCCTTTGAACAACTCTATAGTGAAAGCAGACTTCCAGACATTACTCTCAGTGGGCATAAAATTCAAAGGCAAGACATGATAAAATATCTTGGTGTAACGTTTGATCGTGGACTATCAAACAAGCATCATGTTGAGCGAATCACACAGAAGCGCAGAGATTACTGTTTCTGCTGTATCAAGAGCTAGTCATATCAGAAATCGAGTATGGGCTGGGAATAACAACGCTGTCCATATCAGAATGTGAACGACTGGAACGCATTCAAAATGAAGGGATGTGTATAGTTTCGGTCAGTACATGAGACATTCCCATTGTGACGATAAGGTACATATTTGGAGTGCTGTCAATTAAATTTAGACATACGATGGCCCAGACAAAATCCTACATGCAGATAACCACAGACAGAAGACATCCCATGCATGGGAACATAGCTAACATCAAGGCAGCAATAATAAAGAGTAGAGATCTCATGGATGGCACAGACAGAGGCTACAATGAAGCAAATGACTACAGTTGAAAATATATCCAGAGGAAATGAGTGGATTAAGTCAGAAGAGAACTGGACAAACTACCAGAAAGTCATCACTAGCCTTGGCAGGGAGTGCAGAGCTTGGGACAATATGAAAGCAGAACTGGAAATTAATAAGCTGATACATTATCATGCGTGAGATAATGAAATAGTTGTGTACACTGATGGATCTGTACTCCAAGCTGGGAAATCAGGATCGTCGCTGAACAGAGCGGAGCTTACATGACAACACCCTCCAGCACGAGAATGAAGATAGAGGCCGTTTCTGCAGCCCTGAGGTGGCTGTCTCGAACTCCATCATAATAGTCCCTTCAGTCATAACTATGGGAATGCGACCCTGAGGTGACAGCTAATAACACCACCTGCTCATGAGTTTTGGCCCCTTGCTCAGCCAGGAACCGTCTCATGTCATGGGTGAGCGAGTCATTGAACTGCTCCACGATTATCATCTCCTGCAGCCCTTCATAAGATTCATCGAAGGTGCTGAGGGATCCTCACTTCTCCAAGTATGTTTCTAGTCGTGTAGCAAATTGCCTAAACGACTCATCCTTCTGCCTCTTTGCGTTACTGAACTTATTACGAAACGTTTCTGCGTTCAACTAAAAAAGCTGGAGCAAAGCTTTCTTCAACATTTCGTAGTTGTTTTGTTCCTCGGCGGGCATTTTAAGAAACGTATCAAAAGCTGATCCCCTCAGACTCTGGGATAGCTTCATGTTGTATTTCTTAACCTCTAAGCCATAGGTAGCAGCTAAAGAATCAAATATCGAGAGATAGATGTCTATTCCTTCAGAAGCCTCCGAATAAACATCTAGTTGGAAGGAGACCGCACTAGGCGCCGCCGCATGATAGATGTTTCCCCCATCGCTGCCTTGAGAACTACCCGACCCTCTAGCACTGGAACTCGATTCGGTTCTTCTTTCTTCATTGTGTAATTTGTTTCAGTCTGGTTGCGTGGTCTCTGTCGGACTGTTCCTTCTTTTCTTAGAATGCCCTCTCCTTTTTTCTTTATGCTCTCTCATTTTCAGCCTCCATTCTTCAAACACTCTTTGCTTTTCCTTTTTTGTGGCTTCGTTCTCTGCTTTGGCTTTCTCGTGGTCTCTTTCCAATCTCCTTTTCTCGCGGATTGCAGCTTTCTCTGCCCCGCCCTGGTCTCTTTCTACAGACTTATCAACATACTGAACTAAACCTTGGACACCCAATCCTAAATCTCTGCCAAAATTTAGGTAAAAGTTGTGAAGATTTTGGAACTCGGCCATTCTGAGTGAGAAGTCTGTTTACAAGCTACACAAAAATGAAATTGCTACTTAACTAGTATTACTTCAAACCACAACAACAAATTAACCACAGGAAGTGAACTTCTTATTTAAGTGAACTTTTTAACAGAAAATTTCGTTTATTCAATTAATCAGTTATTCTCTGTAAAATTATTTTACTGTTTTTTATGAATGCACCGTATGCTCAGATTTATCAGAAAATACACTCTGGCAACATTCTTTCAGTAAATCTGAAATTTATGTCAGCCAAGTCTAGGGGATTAACTAGACAGGTTCTTTCATCCGGGATGAGGTCCACAATTGTCACGTGCTCTGCAGTGATGGTTCAACAGTGACCAAAATTCAGAGTATCTACTGAGGGTCTTCAAAGGTATCTACCTTCACTCAAGATTACTCCTGGCAGAGTTGTAGATAGAAGGAAGTGTACCATCAAAGTTGTTTTTCAGTGTTTTCATCAAAGTAGTGTCTCATAGTGTACCATCAAAGTAGTTTCTCAGTTTTAAATCAAAGTAGTTTCTTAGAGTGTGCCATTAGTTTCTCGTAGTGTACCATCAAAGTAGTTTCTCAGTGTTTACATCAAAGTAGTGCCTCAAAGTGTACCATCAAAGTAGTTTCTCAGTGTTTACATCAAAGTAGTGCCTCATAGTGTACCATCAAAGTAGTTTCTCAGTATTTACACCAAAGTAGTTTCTCAGTGTTTACACCAAAGTAGTTTCTCAGAGTTTACCATCAAAGTAGGATTTCAGTGTTTCATCAAATTAGTTTCTCAGTGTGTACATCAAAGTAGTTTCTCATAATGTACTATCAGTGTAGTTTTTCCGTGTTTACATGAAAGTAGTTTCTCTGGGTGTACCATCAAAGAAGTTTCTCAGTATGTACACCAAAGTAGTTTCTCAGAGTGCACCATCAAAATAATTTGTCAGAGTGTACATCGAAGCAGTTTCTCAGTGTTTACACCAAAGTAGTTTCTCAGTGTATACATCAAAGTAGCTTCTCATAGTGTGCCATCAAAATAGCTTTTCAGTGTTTACTTCAAACTAGTTTCTCTGAGTGTACCATCAAAGTGGTTTCTCAAAGTGCACCATCAAAATAGTTTCTCAGAGTGTATCACCAAAGTAGTTTCTCAGTTTTACATCAAAGTAGTTTCTCATATTGTACCATCAAAGTTGTTTTTCAGTGTATACATCAAATTAGTCTCTCTGAGTGTATTTCTCAGTATGTACACCAAAGTAGTTTCTCAGTGTGTATGTCAAAGTAGTTTCTCAGTGCGTACATCAAAGTAGTTTCTCATAGTGTACCATCAAAGTAGGTTTTCAGTGTTTATATAAAATTAGTTTCTCTGAGTGTACCATCAAAGTAGTTTCTCAGAGTGTACAGTATTCGAAGCAGTTCCTCAAAGTGTAGCATTAATGTGGTTTCTCAGAATGTACCATCCAAGGAATTTCGGAGAGTGTAAGATCAAAGCAGTATTTTGGCGTGTACCATCTAGATCAGGGATCGGCAACCCAGAAGCTTTTGTGATCTACATTAGTAACACTTAGCCCTCTAAAGATCTACTATATATATATTTTATTATTATATGTGTGTGTATAAATAACAGAATACTATTTAAAGCCGAAGAAACTAACTGGAAGGAGTTTTGTCACTCACTTAACCCTAGCACTCAAATTAAAGAAGTATGGAAAAATCTTAAGGCAATCAAAGGGAACAATAAGAAAACAATAATGCCAACAATCAAACTACCAAATAGAGCAGAAACAGATAAAGAAAAAGCAAATGACATTGCTGAGTATTTCTATAAAGCCAGTGCAAAAAGTAGTCTTGGACAGGAAGAAAATGAGAGAAGAGAAAGACTTAGGACTCAGTTTTCAAAAGAACTACCAGACCAGATAGATAAAACAAACTATTTAGATGCTGATATAACAGAGGAAGAAGTAACTAGTGCAATAAATGAGAAATCTAATACTGTCTCAGGGCATGATATACTTAGTTATGAAATCCTTAAGAAAGTACCCAAAAAGCTATAAACAAAATAACTTCCCTTTATAACAAAATCTGGAGTATAGGAAAGATACCAAAAGCATGAAAAGTAGCTATGATAGTACCCATCCTAAAACCCAGTAAGGAAGCCCATGATGTAAGTTAATATAGGCCTATCTCCTTAACATCACAACTAGGTAAAATACTGGAAACTGTTGTTAACAAAAGAGTTAAATTCTACCTGGAAAAAAACCAGTTATATAGCCCAAACCAGTCAGGGTTTAGAGCAGACAGAAGTACAGTAGACCAGCTTGTAAGATTAGAACATGATGTAAAGCTAGGGTTCAAGAGGAAAGAGAAAACACAGGCAGTCTTTCTAGATGTAGCCAGAGCATATGATGAATGCTGGAGAGAAGAAGCTCTTTACAAAATGAAAAAGATTGGCATTACTGGTAAAACCTATAGGTATCTAGAAAAATTTTTATAGGACAGGTATTTTGCTGTACAGGTGAATAATGATAGGTCAGAAATATACGAATAACAGAATGGGATTCCTCAGGGATAAGTGATTTCACCTTCAATTTTCTCTATAGCAGTAAATGATTTAGCAGATGAATTTAACGACATTAAGAATGCAGTTTCACAATTTGCAGATGACTGTGCCATTTGGCGATCTGGAAAAAACTTGGACCATGTTTACCAAAAAATTCAAAAACAAATAGACAAAGTTTCAGAGTGGATGGGAAGTTGGGGCTTCCAAATTAATGTAAACAAAATAGTAGGTATGATATTCAGCAAAGGAAATTTAAAAAAAAAATAACAAAATCAATATAACCATTAAAGGTCAGAAAATATGTACATCCTTAACAACAAGATCTCTGGGCATAACTTTAGATAAACAACTAAATTATAATAAACATATAGACAATTTAGTAGAAAGCTGTAGGGGATCCCTAAATATACTAAGGATAGTAAAAGGTAATGGATGGGGTGCCAGCAATAAAATAATGCTTATGTTCTACAAGTCTTTCATCAGGGGGAAACTGGATTATGCCAGCATAGTCTATGACTCAGCTGCAGCTTCTAACAAAGCAAAACTAGACAGGATTCAAAATGCAGCCATGAGAACCATTACAGGTGCATTTATATCAACACCAGTAGAAGCACTAGAAGTAGCTCTTGGCATACCACCCCTTGGTCTAAGACGGAAAGAACTGAGATTAAATTATTGGAGTAAAGTAGCACAAGAAGTGACACACCCAGCACATAAAGCATTTGTTAAAAACCAACCAAGTGTATGGGACGTCCCCTTAAATAAAGATAGATATCCAACAGGGTGGAGAACTATAGAAGATCTAAGGCAGTTCAAGGAACTGTCAAACACAATTAAAAATAGTAATAAATATAGACGCAAAATACCACCCTGGGAACTAAAAACCCCAATCATAGACTACTCACTTACTGAAAAGATCAAACAAAACATAGAAGCCAAAATGATAAGTAGAACGTTCATAGATCAACTAACTAAACAAACTCTGGCCGTCTACACTGATGGATCCAAGGGTGATAGTGGACAACTAGGTGCAGGAGTTGTAATACCGCAATGGGGAATTAAAAAGAGCTACAGTGTAACTGAAGGGGCTTCGATTTTTACCGCAGAGATAGTAGCAATTCTAAAAAGTTTAGAAATAATCGAAGATAACCCACCAGAAGCTGTTACGATATTTACAGACTCACTATCATCACTACAAGCACTAGAACACCCAGGTAAATGTAGCCGGCCAGACATAAAGGAAGAAATTCTAGCAATTAATACATCACTAGGGAACAGAGGATGTAGTGTGAGGCTAGTGTGGGTTCCAGCACACATAGGTATAGCTGGTAACGAGTTGGCAGATCAGAACGCCAAGAATGGAAGAATAAGTAAAAACAATATAAGAGCAGGACTGGGAAGGTCGGAGATCAAGAGCCAAGTGAAGATAACTATAAACGAGGAATGGACGACAACATGGAAGAAAAGTAGAAGAGGCAGACACGCGTTCGAACTGCTGAAAGAACCAACAAGGACGTGCCAGGTCAGAGAAGAATTAAAGATACCATCGAACAAAAAACTATGGCGTCTCCGTCTCGGAGCAGCATACTTTATGATAGAGGAACCACACTGTCAAGAATGTCAGGAAGAGAATGACATAGACCACTACCTGATCCACTGTAAAAAGTATGAACAACAAAGGCTTGAATTAAAAACTTACTATAGAAATCACAATATAGACATGACAGGTAATAAGGTTTTAAGTATAGATGCCCCAAGAGATGCCCAATCAATACTTAAAAGATATATACATAAAACAAAGGAAAACATATAAGGTTAGTACTTCAGAAAAGACATTCAACTAAATAGAAATTAAGCAACAAGAACTAACAAATCATTTAAAAAAAAACTTACTAACTACTCATAGGACAAGGAAAGACAACGAGGTTTAAAAAAAAAACAAAAAAAAACAACAACTCAAAAAGAACAAATGCTAAATCAAATTAAAACCAAGTGTAAAGGACAATAGTTATCAATAAACAATACAAAAGAGAAAATAAAATGAACAAATACTAATATAAATTAAAATCAGCAACTGCAAAAGACAATAGCCTAGTTATTTAAATTAAATACAAAATTAGCACCCAAAAAAAATGACACTAAATACCCCAATTATAACCAATTTTCAGGTTGAATAGGGTAGACCAAGATGGAACAAGACAAGGCAATAACGGTCAGCTGTTAAGTGCCCGCTCTCCACCCATCACCTCTTCAAAACAACAACAACAACATGTGCGCGCGTGTATAATGTTAAGCAGGTGTGGGGAGTGGGGAGGATGAACCATACCTTACATGTTCCTATCTCATGCAGTTCACGAATATATTTTAGTAGCCAGCTCCAGATTTTTCATTGGGGATGTGAGAAAAGTGCATTTGATCCCGCGGGCATCGCGATTTTAAATGCTGGCGGCAGAGGTCTAGTCTGAAACCTCCCTAGTTTAATAAGTCTTTTTTTTTTACTGCAGTCGCCTTAAGATATACCAAATCATCCATTGGAATTACCGGTAGATCAAGATCGACTGGTTGCCGACCCGCTTCTCTAGACAGTCTCACAGTGTACCAACAAAGTAGTCTCTCATCATTAGTATATCATCTTGATGTATTTGTTAATGTTGCATTTCATTATTTCTCTTTTACTTTTCTTCAAGTGTTAGTTATACTGCAGAAAGACTATCTATACTATTTCAGGAGTATCAGTTCAAGTGTTAGTTTTACTGCAGAAAGACTATCTATACTATTTCAGGAGTATCAGTTCAAGTGTTAGTTTTACTGCAGTAAGACTATCTATACTATTTCAGGATTATCAGTTCAAGTGTTAGTTTTACTGCAGTAAGACTGTCTATACTATTTCAGGAGTACCAGTTCAAGTGTTAGTTTTACTGCAGTAAGACTGTCTATACTATTTCAGGAGTATCAGCTCAAGTGTTAGTTTTACTGCAGTAAGACTATCTATACTATTTCAGGAGTATCAGTTCAAGTGTTAGTTTTACTGTAGTAAGACTGTCTATACTGTTTCAGGAGTATCAGTTCAAGTGTTAGTTATACTGTAGTAAGACTGTCTATACTATTTCAGGAGTATCAGTTCAAGTGTTAGTTTTACTGCAGAAAGACTATCTATACTATTTCAGGAGTATCAGTTCAAGTGTTAGTTGTACTGAAGTAAGACTGTCTATACTATTTCATGAGTATCAGTTCAAGCGTCAGTTATACTGTAGTAAGACTGTCTATACTATTTCAGGAGTATCAGTTCAAGTGTTAGTTTTACTGTAGTAAGACTGTGTATACTATTTCAGGAGTATCAGTTCAAGGGTTAGTTTTACTGTAGTAAGACTGTTTATACTGTTTCAGGAGTATCAGTTCAAGTGTTAGTTTTACTGTAGTAAGACTCTATACTGTTTAAGGAGTATCAGTTCAAGTGTTAGTTTTACTGTATTAAGACTGTCTATACTGTTTCAGGAGTATCAGTTCAAGTGTTAGTTTTACTGTAGTAAGACTGTCTATACTATTTCAGGAGTATCAGTTCAAGAGTTAGTTTTACTGTAGTAAAACTATCTATACTATTTCAGGAGTATCAGTTCAAATGAAATGTAAGTTTTACTGCAGTAAGACTACCTATACTATTTCAGGAGTATCAGTTTTCACTGAAATATAATTAGCTTCATGTTTCATCCCTAGAATCGTCTGGGTCAAGAGCTTAGAAGAGTCTATCTACCGAAAGTTGAAAGCTGGGGAAAGGTCAAGGTCATAATGGACGCTGCGTCAAGATACTGTATTGATTAAATATAATTCAATGAAAAGCTATGTCTTGATCAATAAGCTGGTAACTGTTCAGATGATGATGGTGAATGACTCGTTCGCTAAAAAAACAAGAGGTCCTCCACATACTTTTGTACCCGATGTAGGTCCGTGGATTTCTGACCACAGACAAAAGGCAGAATAGGACTACTATCTCCTAGGCATGTCGTAAGGGACGAAAAATATAGGACTGTGCACACGCCCTCCGAGAGCTCTGACGAGACAAGAGACATTTCCGAAGCCCCTCAATGCGGGGACCAGGGTAAACAAGATGAAGTCATACTCTTGGCCTAGGTTATGCCTTCCCCCCCCCCCTCTCCTCCACATGAGGTAAGAGTTGACAACACATCCTGTAAAACAAATTGTTACAGAAAGCACTTTTGCAAGATTACATTCCAAAGACAACCTGGCGGAGAACAGTAGAGACTGAGATGCAAAGCATGAACCAGAGTTAAGGCACGGCACGAAGGATGGCCACCGATCGAGCAAAATGGGGACAGTTTGTTGTTGCCCTTACAAGACGTCACTAGACGTGATGGCCACTGACTGCTTTGTCAGTCAGGGGGCTAAGGATCCAAGAAGGAGAGGAAGAAGAAGAGCACATGAATGTTTTGGTGCATGCTTCCTGCAGGGGGCACTACCTACAATGGTTGCTCCATGCTTCCTGAGATTAAGCGCAGGTAAACCCACATTGGTCTTAGTTTTCGTGTAGAGTTGTGTGCTTAAGCGAGAGATAACACGAGTACTCGTCTGTGCAACACATTTTGGACAGACACATTTGACATAATCGCCTCCTGTCCGACTTGTTATGACAAGATTACTTTAGATAGTAAAAATGTGTTACATCTGAAACACTTGTTGTTTGAGTTTACAGATGTGTCGTAGATTTTCAATAGGGGAATTAAGACATAGTTTGGTCCCTTCTGAATAGAACTAGACAGGTGGTGACTCAGTGAGAGATCAGATAAGAAATGGATTTTCACGAGTGAAAATGGTGGAAAAAATCGGTAAAGTCTGTCCCTGAACTCGAAAAAAAAAAATCCTCTCGTTCAGCCTATCATCTCTACAACAGAACTTTGTTAGTCAGACAGTTTACCAAAATATATATTAATATACATATATATATATACTGAAGCACATTAAAAACGCACCACCTGTATAATCCAGGAACAGAGTGTGAAATGTAAATATAAGTGTTTACAAGTTTACATATTTGGAATCTTTATTCATTTTCCTATGAATCCATGCTGGTCATTAATTTGTACATTTGATTGTTATGAAATTCATTGCATTCTGTGCAGGCAAGGGAGAAAACCAAAAATGCAAAAAAATGCACGTGCGTTATCCTGCTGGAGAAGCTGCAAGTTTAGATAAATTGTGAACGCAGGAGCAACCAGTGCATCCAGAACCTCATCTCGATATGTCACACCATTAACATTTCCACGGAAGACGTGAAGAGGCAAGCGATGGTGAAAACTGAATCATCCCCAAATGTGAATACTGCCACCTCCAAATCGGTTGACACAGCAATCTGCAAAGCGCTCTCCACACCGTCGCCAAATCCGCATACGTCCATCAGCAAAGGATATGTTGAATCTGCTCTCATCTGTGAATAGGACAGCATTCCACTGCAGTCTAGTCCATCTGACATGTTGCTCTGCCCATTGCCGGCGCTGCTGACGATGTCTGTGAGTCAAGTTTGGCCCAACATAAGGTCGTCTTGCAGTAAGGCCTGTATCTCTGAGTCGTCGTATGACTGTCATTCGAGAGACTTGCCCATGTCTACCCACTATTGCTCTTGCTGTTTGACTTGCCGGGAGAGTACGATTCCTTAGGTAACTCAGCACAATATGATGATCTTACGCAGGGGTAGTAACTCGTGGTTGGCCAATCCGAAGTCTATCCCGGGCACTGCCAGTGGTTCCGTAACGTTCATTGAGACGTACAATAGTGCTGTGGTGGCAATTCATCCTTCTGGCAATGGCCCGCGAGCTCATTCCGGTTTCCAACATACCAATGGCTCGTTGGCGGTCGTTTTCAGATAGTCGTGGCATTTCAAGCACATGTACTGGGTGTTTTGTCTCAACGGCCTTTTTATACCGAGTATACTGACACAACGTGTACACATTTTCAGGGTCATAGCTGTTGGGAATCGTGTTGCACGTGTAACTTTCATCGTTTTCATGTAGTCTGTACACAAACCCGTGGGTTGAATCATGCACTTTCTATTCCAGCAGCCATTCGCTCTCTACCTCATGGCAAACACGGGGAAAATCCATTCCCACACTTTTTTTTTTCCAGCTTCTCGGCATCAGTGTATATAATAGTGGTGCGTTTTTAATGTGTTTCTGTATATATATATATATATATATATATATATATATATATATATATATATATATATATATATATATATATATATATATATATATATATATATATATAACCACACACACATAAGTGACGACAGTTAGACGCACAGATGTGACAAATTATATCTATGGAATAGGGATATTTTGGGACGAGCTGACCATGACCAACACATGTAAATAAAGTTTTTATGTAAATTTTATTTACTATAAAGAAACTCGACAACAGCAATATTATGAATATCAATCAAATACAAATAAACATAGGTTAATGAAATTAATAAAGAAGTAGACTCATAGGTGTAATCCTCCCTCCCTCTGTTGAGACAAGATCCCGTTAAAAGAAAGTTATTAACCTCCAAAGAGTCAAAGATTTATACGCTATGGTCTAGGATTTCCCTATACAGTAAAGAACAGAGTTTATACGTTAATCTATTCTGAAAAAGGACAGTTTTAGCAAAACTTACAAAAAAAAAAATTAAACCACGTGGGTACATGGATTCTACAAGAGATACGTGAGAATTATTCATTCATCTTTCCTCTCTTCTCAGTCAACCGTGGCCTCGTACATTCGTTCCTACCTAATACGTGATTTGCACCTTCTGGAACAATCTTTAGGACACACGCACACAGCAAATCCAGTGTTATGTTGGCAAAGAGAACCCCAGCTCCTCAAAGACCGATTAAATCCACTTCTCCGGGGAACGTTCGCTTTGTTACTTTTATTTAAGACTTCTGTTTATGTCACATTAATTAGACCAGGTAAGAAATTTAACAATGCTCACAGAGTCAATAGCTTGAGGTTTCCAGTACATAGGAATGTCAGGGTGGTAACTTCTCTCAGTATAAAAATGCCTTGTCACACCACAAATGGTCGATAGTCGGAAAATGTAACCAGTTTGATTATGTCAAATGTTTGATTTTGTTGCCACCACGGGCTGAATGTATATGAAAATGGGAAAAAGAAATCTGGATCTATAGGCCCAGTTACAAAATTTATTCTTTATGTTCTTTGGGTTGGTACTCTGTCTCTATCTGGGTGTAGAACGAAGCAGACAGGTTCACCATTGAAGACCCAGATACTAAGTAAAAAATGTTCTTTTGTAAGGTTATTCTCAGATTCATATGGAAGCCGCTGATAAGGTTTTTGGGTTTTGACCCAATACACAAACACAGAAATAAACTATCTCCAATAGAAAAACTAGGTAATTCCACTGTTATAAGGGATCTTAGAATTCGAAGCTAGATGTTCTCTGAAATTCTGTCGGTACTGGATAAATTGAGTTTAAAGGCAGAGAAATATATATTATTTAAGCAGAAAGTCGCTCTTCTTTGCGAGATTTAACACCTACGGGGATTTCTCTGTGCAAATTCTGTACGAAACGAAATATTCACACCATTGCCGCCGAGTAGACGTGGTCCCACGATCAAATCCTCTCTTTGATCTCGTCGATCCGTAGCTTAATTGCGTTTTCACGGAACGAACGGACAAGGGGGAGGTAAATTGTAAATTATCTCCCTTTGCCAAAAGTACGACTTTTTTTAAATAGTCGCCCCTTTCTACGCCTTCCGTCTCTCCCTGTTTGATCATACTAGGACGACTTTCAATCGCTGGTTTCATAATTACAGGTAACCGGCTCAACGTTAGCTAAATAGGTCTGTTGTTAAACATTCCTAAGGAAATAGAGAACAAGAAATAAAATAGGCGTGCTAAATTTAAAAAAGAGACAGATCTCTGAGTGTAGGAGGGTGTTATGTTAACAAAACGTGCCTAGGTGAAAGCCAGGTGAAAGAAAAATGTAGATAATGAAATAGACAGATAAGAAATGGATTTTCACGAGTGAAAATGGTGGAAAAAATCGGTAAAGTCTGTCCCTGAACTCGAAAAAAAAATCCTCTCGTTCAGCCTATCTCTACAACAGAACTTTGTTAGTCAGACAGTTTACCAATATATATATTAATATATATATATATATATATATATATATATATATATATATATATATATATATATATATATATATATATATATATATCAACCACTCACACACACACACATAAGTGACGACAGTTAGACGCACAGATGTGACAAATTATATCTATGGAATAGGGATATTTTGGGACGAGCTGACCACCACATGTAAATAAAGTTTTTATGTAAATTTTATTTACTATAAAGAAACTTGACAACAGCAATATTATGAATATCAATCAAATACAAATAAACATAGATTAATGAAATTAATAAAGAAATAGACTCATAGGTGTAATCCTCCCTCCCTCTGTTGAGACAAGATCCCGTTAGAAGAAAGTTATTAACCTCCAAAGAGTCAAAGATTTATACGCTATGGTCTAGGATTTCCCTATACAGTAAAGAACAGAGTTTATACGTTAATCTATTCTGAAAAAGGACAGTTTTAGCAAAACTTACAAAAAAAAAATTAAACCACGTGGGTACATGGATTCTACAAGAGATACGTGAGAATTATTCATTCATCCTTCCTCTCTTCTCAGACAACCGTGGCCATGTACATTCGTTCTTACCTAATACGTGATTTGCACCTTCTGGAACAATCTTTAGGACACACGCACACAGCAAATCCAGTGTTATTTTGGCAAAGAGAACCCCAGCTCCTCAAAGACCGATTAAATCCACTTCTCCGGGGAACGTTCGCTTTGTTACTTTTATTTAGGACTTCTGTTTATGTCACATTAATTAGACCAGGTAAGAAATTTAACAGTGCTCACAGTTTCAATAGCTTGAGGTTTCCAGTACATAGGAATGTCAGGGTGGTAACTTCTCTCAGTATAAAAATGCCTTGTCACACCACAAATGGTCGATAGTCGGAAAATGTAACCAGTTTGATTATGTCAAATGTTTGATTTTGTTGCCACCACGGGCTGAATGTATATGAAAATGGGAAAAAGAAATCTGGATCTATAGGCCCAGTTACAAAATTTATTCTTTATGTTCTTTGGGTTGGTACTCTGTCTCTTTCTGGGTGTAGACACGAAGCAGACAAGTTCACCGTTGAAGACCCAGATACTAAGTAAAAAATGTTCTTTTGTAAGGTTATTCTCAGATTCATATGGAAGCCGCTGGTAATGTTTTTGGGTTTTGACCCAATACACAAACACAGAAATAAACGATCTCCAATCGAAAAACTAAGTAATTCCACTGTTATAAGGGATCTTAGAATTCGAAGCTAGATGTTCTCTGAAATTCTGTCGGTACTAGATAAATTGAGTTTAAAGGCAGATAGATATATATATTATTTAAGCAGAAAGTCGCTCTTCTTTGCGAGATTTAACACCTACGGGGATTTCTCTGCTCAAATTCTGTATGAAACGAAATATTCACACCATTGCCGCCGAGTAGACGTGGTCCCACGATCAAATCCTCTCTTTGATCTCGTCGATCCGTAGCTTAATTGCGTTTTCACGGAACGAACGGACAAGGGGGAGGTAAATTGTAAATTATCTCCCTTTGCCAAAAGTACGACTTTTTTTGAAATAGTCACCCCTTTTTACGCATTCCGTCTCTCCCTGGTTAATCCTATTACGACGACTTTCAATCGCTGGTTTCATAATTACAAGTAACCGGCTCAACGTTAGCTAAATAGATCTGTTGTTAAACATTCCTAAGGAAATAGAGAACAGGAAATAAAATAGGCGTGCTAAATTAAGAAAAAGAGACAGATCTCTGAGTGTAGGAGGGTGTTACGAGTAGATCCTATGGAAGGGAAGTGATCTTTGGAATGTTTTTGGACAAGTTAAATTTTGGGTTGCGCCGCTTGTACGCTCGATTAAGCGGAGGCTTGTTTAACTTTATAATAGAAATATCTCTGTTGCGTAGCAAATATGTTGTTGCGTGGTATTTACGTTGTTGGATAAATGTTCCGTGGATTATTATTTGCCACACAAGGTTGAGGGTGTCATATTTCTTCTACTTGCCAAAGGTAAGGTAATGCTGGCACTTGAAGCGTGGTGTATCACCCTCAGACACCAGGGATGATAAAGGCGTAATAATATGGTGTCTTTAGTCTGGTATGTATGAATGATGTGAGTGTGGAGTTCAACAGCTACAGTTTCAAACAGGGACGTCACATCGACTTATAACGTAAAAAGTCAAGGAATCTTTAAACAGCAAGTGACGTTTTCATAATGTATTGTGGACGCCACAATGACGAGGTGCATAGACATTAATATGCAGATACATTACGTGTACGGTAGAACAGTCATCATTACATTGACATAGTCAGCACAACACTGGATAGCAGACAGCATCATAATAATGGTGAATCATATGAATATCAGTACATCATAATAAAGAAAAACTTCAGAATCTTCCACTGACTCTGTGTGAACAGTATGAACTTTCTTGCATTTAACTTTGAAATGGTTTCTTCCTCCACAATTTGAACAAAACTTCCCCCATGCAGGACACTTTTTCTTAATTAATAGATGTTTCTGTCCGCAGTAATGACACTCCTTTCTAGGTTCAAAGTACCCACTGTCAGTGTTACTTTGACAGGCTTTACCAGCAGCATGCCCAGTGTCTCTCTTGGGAGGTTTATGGTTGAGTGATTTTTTTCTGTACCTTTTCAACCCTTGCTTCAGAAGGTTGTACTGTATTACTCATCTCTGTTATGTCGTTTCCAGTTTGCTCGAAGACTCTGCATATGTGAAAGGCTTTCTTTACATCGAGATCAGCTTCTCTCAAGAGTTTCTCCTGTAACCTTTTGTTGACAGTAAAGACAATTTTGTCTCTCATCATACGATCCTTGTCGTTAAAGTTGCACAAATCTGCCTTAGTTCTCAGCTCAGTTAAAAAGGAATTAAAAGGCTCTTGAAGAGGTGTGTTCCAGAATCTGAACGTATGTAATACTTCATTGCTTCGTGAGCTACAATGGTTCTGGAGCAAATCGAGAATTTTTGTAGGATTAGAGTGGTCTCCTTCCTCTGCAAGTTGATCAAAAACTTCAACAGCTTGAGGTCCAGCACAGTGAAGAATAATTGCCGCCCGAACAGGATCAGGTTTAGAGGTCACTTCTGCTGCATCCATATATAGTTCTAACTGTCGTCTCCATTTACGAAATGTGTCTGGTTCGACGTTATTTATGTCTAGGCAGGGTGGTAACCGAAATAAGGGCCGTTCTGCCATGACGAAATGTCTAATAATGGTATGCAAGCAATAACCAGTAGGCTAATCTCACCTCAAGTCTAATGACATTCAGCACACGTGTTACAAGATATTCAGCAGAATAGTCCGAATTCTGTAGAAATAAACACCGCTGCCACCATGTTGATATTTACCGTCGCGTGTAGTAAATATTGTTAAATGAAATGAGACGTGGCTGGCTGTCATATATTCTCACACCACGAAGCATAATCATGAAGGCGAACACACTGAATACATAACGACATGTTTAATCGACCATCTTAGAAACAGGAAGTAGAAGAAGTAGGTAAGCAGAAGAGTTCCCATAAGGGCAAGTAACTCTAGTAGGAAACAAGATAAACATCGAGACATCAACAATATATATATATATATATATATATATATATATATATATATATATATATATATATATATATATATATATATATATATATATATATATATATATATATATATATATATATATATATATATATATATATATATACCGTGAGGCAAAGAAATCCATGACCTTTAAATATATTTTTTTTAACTCGGCCGAAAATGACCCGATTATTACGAAATTTGGTGACATTTATGATAACAATATCCCTTTTCGAATTTCCAGTCTCAAATTTCAAATTTCACGCAACGAATTGTACGCCTTGCAGGTGGCGCTGTATACAACTGTAATTCCTCTGCTGCAAAATGGCGTTCTCTGAAGAAGAAGAAAAAACAAAATTTCTTCGACAAAACAAAAATTATGGTGCGAAACGACTTCTTAAGGAGTTTCCAAACAAAGGAAGGACTTTATGTGGACTGACATATCTTTTGCAAAAGATAGACCAAACCGGCACTGTTGAACGTCGTAAAGGCACTGGCCGAACACGCACTGCGCTCACCGATGACAACATCAATGCTGTTATCGAGCTTGTGCAAAGTCAAGAAGGACGTCCGCAAACACATCTTTCCCAGCGTCAAATTGCTCGTCAGGTGGGCGCTTCTCAAAGATCCGTGGGCAGAATCATCAAAATGGAACTTAAGTTAAAGTGTTTGAAGAAACATTGGGCGACAGAGTTGAATGAACGCAACAAAGAGTCACGGCTTTCCCGGGGCAAACATCTTTTGCGTCGCTTCCCAGAGCATAAAGTGAGTTTCGTATTGTTCACGGATGAAACTACCAATAGTCAGAAAGATCGGGTGTATGCACCGGTTGTCACTAGAAAAAGAAACATATCTGCTAATCAGTTGCTGCGAGCAAAACCAACGTTCAGCAAATCTGTAATGGTTTCTGTTGGTGTCTCATCACTGGGCCGCACTAGAATTCATTTTGTTCAACCTGCTATCAAGATAGATGGCGATTACTACGGCAACGAACTGTTGATGAAGTTTTTTTTTTGTTTTTTTTTTTATAAAGTTTTGCCTCGTTTTGGCGAGGCGCATCTCGTTCAACCTAGTCGGTTATATTAGGGCGCATGTCCAAATATAAAAGACCCTTAGGCCTGAGATGAGTTGATGAAGTGCCTTCTTCCTGACATGAGGGAAATGTCAGAATTCTTCATCTTCCAGCAAGACGGCGTGACTGCTCATCGTCCTAGGGATACAGTTGCGCTGCTCATTCAGGAGACACCTGAGTTCATCGAACCGAATTTTTGGCCACGAAATAGTCCAGATCTTAACACCGTGGACTATGGGATTTGGGGCGTTTTGTAAGAGAATGTCTACCGAAAGAAAATTGGCAACGTGGATGAGCTAAGAGAGCGGATAAAGCAGGTATGGGATGAGCTAGAACAGCGCACAATGGACGCGTCAGTGAAAAGGTGGCACAATTGGCTTCGCGCATGTGTTGCAGCTGCCGGCGGACATTTTGAGCCCCAGCTGAAATAGGCAAAATGTAGGTAAACATTTTCTCACCATTTGTACACAATTTCATAATAATCGGGTCATTTTCGGCAGAGTTTTAAAAACATTTAAAGGTCATGGGTTTCTTAGCCTCACGGTGTGTATATATATATATATATATATATATATATATATATAAATATATATATATATATATATATATATATATATATATATATATATATATATATATATATATATATATATATATATATATATATATATATATATATATATATATATATATTATATATATATATATATATATACTGTTCAGAAAAAGAAACGCAACATTATTGCAGTGGTAACTGACACCAAATTTCAAACTTGTACCAAAATTTTATTTTACGGAACTAATGTTTCAATCTTGGCATGAAGAAACTTTCAGACTTTAACAATGAAATGATGTTCATTAAATTTGGTTTGGACTTTTATTCTTTGCGACTGAGGCCTCCGTTTCAGTAAGGTGTATGGCCTCCTCTGGCCTCTACCAGAGAACGACATCTCCTTGACATGGATCCGATTAGCCGTTGGATCTGTTGTTGTGGGATGGCTGCCCACCCTTCCCGCAGTGCAAGAGACAACTGTCGGAGATTGGCTGGAGCCACGTCTCGCTGGCGGAGTCGTCTGTCGAGTTCATCCCATAAGTGTTCTATGGGGTTCATGTCTGATGACATGGCTGGCCACGGAATGGTCTAGACGTTGTCAGCGAGGAACTGGGTGGTGAGTTGTGCCACATGAGGTTGAGCGTTATCCTACTGAAAAATCGACCCTCGTGCAGCCAGAAGTGGAAGGGCGTGAGGATGAAGAATTTCAGCGACGTATCGTTGGGCATTCATGCGTCCTTCAATTTGCACCAGGTCACTTCTTCTCATGAAGTTGATCGCCCCCCACATCAGTACACCTCCACCACCATGTGGAGGAGCCTCGTCAACGTTGTTCTGGGCGTAGCGCTCATGGACTCTGCGGTAAACTCTTCTCCGTCTATCGTGTCGCTGGAGCACAAAAAATGATTCATCACTAAACCAAACCCGTCTCCAGTCATTCCCAACGGTCCATTGACGATGCTTGTTCGCCAACTACAGTCGGTTCTGGCGATGCCGGTCCGTAAGAACAGGACTTCTGTAGGGTCTTTTAGCCCAAAGACCAGAGTCGTGCAGCCGGTTCCTGACCGTTTGATCTGAAATTCGACGAGCTGCTGACATTGACTGGGCTGTGGAGGACGCAGATGCAAGTCGATTCCTGAGGTGACGCAGCCGTATGAAGCGGTCTTCGGCATGAGTAGTGACTCTGGATCTTCCACTGCGCGGCCGGTCTTCCACTGAGCCAGTTTCTTGAAATCGCCTCCAAAGGCGACTAATGGTGCTTCTAACCACATTAAATTGTCTGGCCACTACACTTTGTGACTGTCCAGTCTGTAAACGTCCAATGATGATGAGTCGTTGTTCTGTAGTGAGATGAGCAATGCTTGCGCATTGAATTTTCAACTGAATTTATTCGAGGAGCGTCAATCTTTTAAAAGCATTCAATAATATGGTCAGAGAGTTTTGTGTTCAGTACGTTTCACGGGATTCTCATGAACCTGTCACGAGTTATTGTCAAAAATGGTGTATTGACCTTGACCTCTTTCATGACCTCACGAATCATGAGGTGAGTACAATTCAGGTAACCACGAGAAGTTAATGACTGTGACGATATTCTAAATACAATATCTAAATTAGAATATAACAGGATAGTGCATAAAGTCAAAAATAAGATAGAACTAAAAATTTGGTAG
The DNA here is from genome assembly GCA_024509875.1 of Oreohelix idahoensis. Classification (NCBI taxonomy): domain Eukaryota; kingdom Metazoa; phylum Mollusca; class Gastropoda; order Stylommatophora; family Oreohelicidae; genus Oreohelix; species Oreohelix idahoensis. Next base: position 168,620 of record JAMPIV010001345.1, on the reverse strand, counting down.
AGAATTGGCGTCTTCACCCACGCCCCAGCGTAATAGTTTTGATAACGCATTATGGCAGAATAAAAGGTACCCAATGTTCCTAAGTGACCTTGAGATTAAATGTAACACTTTTTCCAAGTTCAAACAAATATTTGCCTGAAAAGACAGAGTATATAGGAAAACGGGGGGAGAGAAGGATAGATGGCCCAATGCTAACTCGTTTCGCGTTGATTTCAAACTAAAAGCCAATAGCAACGCAGTGGCAAGACTTGCCTTGATGAATTTTCAAAATACGATGTAAAAGTTAGAACATGTAGACAATTGGGTCACGAAAACAGGCTTAGCTCTTATTGAGAATGACGTAATTCCCACGTACTACGGGAGAGTCTCGTAATTAGTTTGAAAGTACATGGAAAAGAAGTGAACAGGTGGCAGTTCTAGAAATAAACAACTAACATAGAAAAAAATATGGAATTCTGAACCAAGATACATAGGGCCACAAAAGTTATATATTCGGGTGCCTTGGGACTTTCTGAGCAAGAATGAGTTGTCAGTTACACAAATAGTCCACTAAATGACCAAATTATAGCCATAATACTATAGAGGATCGGACGGACTGTCAGGAGAAGTCATGCCTGCTTATTTTTTTTATGGCATATTTTTGAAAAACAACTTTGGGGGAAAGAAGGTACGGGGAATTTGATTGGTCGTAGTTTAAAGCAAGGCGAAATATTATTGGCCGACATTCAAACTAAAAATATATTAGTAGAGTAACGAAGAAAAAGTTTGAATTTTTGTTTTGCAAGATATGCATAGTCATTGGCCAGCTTTGGTAAGCTGCGTTTGAACTTAGAAGGCTTAGACGCCATTTGATCAAAATAGTAGTAGAAGCAAGATGCGTTGAGAACAGCAGTGCTGTGTACATTCGATATCTCAGCAGACTGGACAGAGGCAGAAGTGAACAAAACTGTATTCCTATTGCCAGTCAACGTATTTCTTGTGTTATTCATTGAAATTTTGTGGTAAGAAGAATATTAATTATCTTTTATTCAAAATAAATTGGAGTGTGAAATACTGCTAGATGAAAATCCATCACGACTAGTAAGTACATAGATCCTCAGCAGACTCAGGCAGGGCCTATAGGTTATCCATTATATAATAAACTACCAGAGAGGTAGATACAAAAGAACATGTAGGTTGTCATCATGAATCATATCACCCATCCTATTTTATGGGAAAAGATCAGTGAAAATGGCAGAGGCGTAGCAGCCATTAGGGAAAAGAAGAGAAAACTGGTACAATTTGTTCCATCAAACTAGAGTGGAGAAGCTGGGTTGGTCAGAGAGAGCTGACCAGGTTCTTTTGTGTTAAATGTATTATTACGTGTAAATTGGGAGGAATTAGTTTGATGTTAAGACAGAAACATAACTTTCATTTACAGGGGTTTCTGCTGGCACTTGTCTGGTGCTGGTAATTGCTGATTGAGAATTTCGGCACGATTTCGAAGAGTCTCTGGTATCTGTTCTATAGTAAAGAAATTCAAGACCAGAGGAGACTGTGGTGTTTGGCCAAACCAACTACAAGTGCTTTGATTCCAGGATCCAGATAAGTCTTAATATCTGGCCTGGGACAACTTATCAGTGACTGTGATAGATCTCCTGTTATCAAATAAACTTTCCTCCCAAAGACTAAACTAGTCAATCATAGGAAAAACAAAAGAACAGTCTTCTCTTCTTCTTCCGTCCTTAGCCAAAGACCGACCAAGCCGTCAGAGGCCATCACGCCTTGTGGTGTCTTAAGGGCAACAGCAGATTGATTTTCTCTGTTGTAGTTTCCCATCACGCCTAGCGGTGACTTTAGGGCAACAACAAATAGATCCATCTGCCGTTGTTTCCGTAATCGGTGTGACAAGCCAACGGGTGATCAGCCCATTGGGCAAAAGAACAGTGGGATGATGAAAAATCCTCAACCTGTCTCCTAGTACCAGTTATTTAACATAGATTAAGTATCACCATTGAAAATTTTGACAATGTACTTTGGACATATTGTCCTGTTTATGTAAATATCTATATATATATACATATATATCTAATATGCATCACATTGAGTTGTAGTCCTGACCAAAACAAATTTAGGTTCAGGACAAATAAAAGTTAACAAAAAAAATTCTAACTATAAAATTTGACCACTGGAGTTAGTTGAGTTTATCTTAGTACTTAATATATGTATGTGTATGTTTTTGTATTGAGGTTCTTTAACATCACTCTTACATTACCCTAGAAACAAGACATAGCTCTCAATCATATTAGGCCAAAATATAACTTTGAGTGAGATCGTATGGTGGTAGCAGCAAGGTTCTCTGTAACACAGCTATCAATTGTCTACATCAGAGGCCTTCACAGCTTGACCTCACTCAAGTACAACTTTACTACACACCAACCTTCTTAACATCAAAACCCACCACAATGACCAGGTGGACACAGTCGATAGGTTGACTGATGTCCAATCAGCGAATATCTTTTATAAAAGTAACACCAAAAAAGTTGCGTTTCTTTTTTTGAACAGTATATATATACACACGCACACACACACACACACACACACACACACACACACACATATATATATATATATATATATATATATATATATATATATATATATATATATATATATATATATATATATATATATATATACATATATATATATATATACAAATGTGTCTTTTTTCTTTCTTTCTTTCTTTCTTTCCCTAACTTCCCCACCCCTTTAACACACATCCTCATCCTCCCTCCTCCTCCCCACACACACAACGTTAAAGATGAGGTACTCCATCACCCAATATTTTTATCTTAAGTACACGCACGTGCGAAAGTGTTTGCATGTTTAAAATGTTTCATATTCCCTTTTGTCATGCCCACAGAGAGAAAATTGCCTTTAAATTATTATTATTTTATTGTCTATGTATCTATTGGGGGGTAGGGCTGGAGTGTGTAAGGGATAAAAGGCCAGGTATCCGGGCTGAGGCGCACCATGGACTGTAATGGTAAGCGGGCCAGCCTGACTGTACTACACAAAGATCTGGTTACATATTTAACACGGTAAAACGGCCAAAAGCCTGACTCATCGTCATCCGGTCTTAGAAAAATAATCAAAATAGGAACATGGAACGTCAGAAGCTTATACCAAGGAAAACAGTACATAGTGAAGAACGAGATGGAAAGGCTAAACATCGATATCCTGGGCATCTCAGAGCACAGATGGTCGGGCCAGGGACACTTTTCGATTCCATCAGGAGGAACATTCATATACTCAGGCAAAGAGAGAGGAGGTCAGAGCGGCGTCGGCTTCTACCTGTCTAAAAGGACAGCTGCCTCCCTATTAGGATATAATCCCATAAATGACCGCATTGTCACAATCAGACTGAAAGGAAAAAGAAAGAACATCACAATTATACAAACATATGCGCCAACAGCAGCTGCTGAAGAACAGGAAATTGAAGATTTTTTTACAATGAACTACAAAATGCATTAGAGAAAGCAAATAAGCAAGATATTAGGATAATAATGGGAGATTTTAATGCCAAAGTTGGAAACGAAAGATTAGAACATGAAAAAAGAGTGAAAGGAAGTTATGGATTGGGCCAGAGAAATGAGAGAGGAGAACGCTTGACAACATTCTGCCTAGAAAACAACCTAGTCATCACGAATACTCTTTTTATGCAACACCCTAGAAGACTATATACATGGACGTCACCGGACGGAAAAAGCAAGAACCAAATAGATTATATCTTAATACAACAAAGGTGGCGATCTTGTATCTCATCCATCAAGACGTTCCCAGGAGCAGACTGTGACTCCGACCATGAACTTCTTGCTGCAAACTTCAAGATCAAATTGAAAAAAGTCGTTACAAGCGACAAAGTAATACGTTATGACACAAGCGCCATACCAGAAGAGTACAGTGTCGATATTCAGAACAAATTTGACATTCTTATGGCAGTACAGGAGGAAATGACACCAGATGAACTTGCTAATAACATCAGAGATGTATATATTACAAATGCACAGAGGTTAATTCCTAAAAGAAGTATAAAGAGACGAGAATACATCTCAGACGAAACACTGAAGTTGGTGGTAGAGAGAAGAAAAATGAAGTCCAAAAAAGATACAGAAAATCAGGAGTTGTACAAGGAATACACAAAGCAGATTAAAAAACGAGTCAGACAAGACAAACAACAATACATAAACGACACCTGCAGGAAAATAGAGGAAATGCGCGAACAGGGATTGAGTAAGAATATGTTTTCTGAAGTAAGAACATTGAAAAACAGCAACTTTAAATCATCACCCCGAGCAATAAACGACAAGAAAGGCGACACTCTAACAGAACGTAAAGATATTCTGAACAGATGGAAGGAGTACTGTCAAGAAATGTATACGGAAATAAACAAAGCGGCAGATAACAACGTCATGAATGAAGCGGAACGTGAACCAGAACCTACCATAGAGGAAGTCCGGAATGCAATCAAACACTTAAAAAGTGGAAAATCTCCTGGTTGTGATGAAATAACAGCTGAAATGATACAGGCAGGAGGAGAGGGCAGCGCTCGTATATACCATGCATTATGCTGCAAGATCTGGCAAAGCGGAATTTGGCCCAAGGAATGGAAACGATCAATTTTTACATACCCTTGCCAAAAAAGGGCAACCTGAAACTGTGCACAAACTACAGAACTATAGCTCTTATAAGCCATGCCAGCAAAATACTTTTACAAATCATAATGAAAAGGATGCAACAAAAGCTAGAAACAGAAATAAATGAAGTACAGGCGGGTTTTCGACCAGGTAGAGGCACTAGAGATCATATATTCAACATGAGGATCATCATAGAAAAGTGTAGAGAATTCAACGTTGACCTACATACTTGTTTCATTGATTACACCAAAGCTTTCGATTGTGTACAACATCAGCAGTTATGGGCTATTATGAAAAATATGGGATTTCCAAACCACCTTATACAACTCATCGCACTGCTGTACCAAGAACAACAGGCAGCCGTAAGAATAGAGGGGGAAACATCAGAATGGTTTGAAGTACAGAAAGGAGTAAGACAAGGCTGTACCCTTTCCCCTTACCTGTTTAACATTTATGCCGAGAATATCATGAGAAACGTAAGAGATGACCAAGAACACACAGAGTTTGACTCATTTAACATCGGCGGGTACCAGATCCCGGAAATCAGATATGCTGACGACACAGTCCTCCTATCGACCAACCCAAAAGGACTTGAACAATTACTTCTGTCCACCAAAAAACACAGCGAGGCCCAGAATCTATACCTAAACACCAAGAAGACCAAAGTATTGACAACAGACAAAGTAAAGACCAAACCAGAAATTGAAATTGATAACGAAGAACTGGAAAGTGTCAATGAATTCGAATACTTAGGATCAATCATTAACAGCTCTGGCGACTGTGCAGTAGAAATTAAAAGAAGACTTGCAATTGCTTCACATAAGCTAATACAGATGAAAAACCTATGGCAAGGCACAAGCAAAGAAACAAAGTTACAACTGATCAGAGCATGTATATTCCCAGTAGCAACATACGGCTGCGAGACTTGGACACTCAATAAAACAGTTGCAAAAAAAGATTACATCATTCGAAATGAAATGCTACAGAAGGATGTTGAGAAAACCCTGGACAGAAAAAAAGACCAACAGAGAAGTACTGCACTCACTAAACGTACAGGAACATTGGCTCCTAAATACCATCGCAATAAGGAAGCTGAAATTTTTCGGTCATATAAAAAGACATAATAGTCTGGAAAAAACAGTGATGGAAGGCATGGTCCCTGGAAAAAGGGGAAGGGGTCGACCTAGACGACGGTGGACCCAGGACATCACAGAGAGTCTGAAATTGTCTTTGGCTGATGCAGGTCGACTTGCCCAGAATCGTGATGCGTTCAGAGCAGCTGTAATGGAGACAACGTTCTGGAAAGAATACGTCACATGATGATGATGATGTATCTATTATCATTGTTATTGTTTTTTTTTAATTTTTAATGCATATGTACATGTGTAGTTTATTTATTTTATTATTATTTTAAAACGGATGATGCAGAAGTTAGCTTTTTGTAGGAAAATTTTGCACAAGTCAACAGCAGACCGTGCAGAACAAGAAACGTTAATGTTCGCCCCAGTTTCTAAATCTATGGAGCGCGGTGACACGTTGAAGATTTATAACCAATACTATCCACTAAGAAGTGTCTCGTTTCCGATCCCATTTATTTCTCCTGTTGCGCTATGCACTGGATGAACCGAGACTCTTTCCTTTGTCCCAGGGGACATCCTTTCAGATTATATTTCACGGTCCAGCACGCACTTATTTTAGCCAAGCTAGACATGAGGTCTTGACATCGTAAATCAGCGAAATCGGACACCTGCTTTTAACTGAAGTAAATTTGAGTACCCTTTGTTTTGATTATTTTCTTTGACACCATTGCAATTTTACGACCCACGGTATTTATTAGACTGTGAAGGTCCGAGAGCCGTTGTTGTCAACTTCATTTTAAAACCGAGATGACTACCAAGATATAAACACCAGCACTCGAAATCGTAAATAGTAGCAGTAGAAAAACTGTTTGTGGATGTGTGTGTTTGTTTGTGTCCCAATTTTACAAACTGGAAAAAAACAAACAAACAAACGTCTTTAACCATTAGTTGAAGGCAAATTTAATTTTGCTCTGTTGATCAAGAGAAATTGAACAAGTATAACATATGTTGGCAAGTACGAATGTGTATGTGGAAAGAATTGTTTTTGTCTAGTCGGGGATGTTTTTTTTAAATTTTTTTCGCCTTTGTTTTTCTTTTTTGTTCCCCCCCCCCCCCCCCCAACCACCACCCCACCACCACCCGTTATCACTAAAAAAATAAAGAGCACGCTCTACATTTCCAATAAGTGGGTGTAAGGTTTTTTTCTTTCTTTCTTGTTCTCTTCCTTCTCTTTTTAATCAACACTATCATTACCAAAAAATGTAAAATGTGTAACCTTGGAGTACTAGAAAGAGTGTGTAAATGAGTGTGTGCAAGGTGTGAAAGTTATTTTTATTTTTTTTACAGCTGCACAGTGTATTTTCATTGTTATGCTTATGTTCAAACTATTATTGTCAATGTTTCAATGCATATGTCTTTGTCAATTTCAACGGAATGTGAATAAAGATTTTTTTTTTAAAGTTATTACTATTTTATTGTCTATGTATCTATTATCATTGTTATTATTTTTAAATGCATATGTACATGTGTAGTTTATTTTTATTATTTTTAAACGGATGATGCAGAAGTAAGCTTTTTATAGGATAATTTTGCACAAGTCAACAACAGACCGTGCGGTCTTCGGTCAGAATACGTGGGTGTCCAACAAACAAACAAACAAAATGTTCTAAAGAAACGTTAATGTTGACCGGCCGTTCGCGCCAGTTTCTAATTCTTTGGAGCGCTGTGATACGTTGACGATTTACGACCAACGGTATCTGGCACCTATAATTACAGGGACGTGGACAGTCACGACCGCCAAGCATTGAAAGTCGGCAAACAGCGTTCTTTAAAGTGTGGCAGTGGAAAATCGTTTTAAGTGTGCATAATTGTGCATGTGTGTGTGTGTGTGTGTGTGTGTGTGTGTGTGTGTGTGTGTGTGTGTGTGTGTGTGTGTGTGTGTGTGTGTGTGTGTGTGTGTGTGTGTGTGTGTGTGTGTGTGTGTGTGTGTGTGTGTGTGTGTGTGTGTGTGTGTGTGTGTGTGTGTGTGTGTGAGCGATGGGTACCCTATTTTCCACTTGGAATATTTTACAAACTGGAAAATCCTATTCTTTAACATTAAGGAGGCCAATTTAATTTTGCTCTATTCATCTTGAGAAATTGAATAAGCAAGCCAAATAACATATGGGTGCAAGTATAAATGTGTAGGTGAACGAATATATACAGTAATATTTGTGTGTATGTGTGCTAATGAAAATGTAAGTTTGAGTATTTATACGTATTATGCAATGTACTCTCTTTGTATTTCATTTTGCTAATTGCACATGGTTTTGTATAATTGAAAAAAAAAATACATCGTAAGTAATCCCATGTTAATCAACAGTATCTTTTAATATTAAAAAAAAAAATGCAGGGTGCAATGAAACATGCTTGTAACGGTGTGTACGTATACGTGCCCGAGTGTGTATAAATATATTTCAATTTAATTACTGTGACCTTTTGGCTAAAATCAAAGTGTCTTAGCCAGGCCGGGATCACACATAATTTACACATTTTACTCAATAAAGTCAATAGACCTCACTTTGAGCCATCAGAAGGGGTATTAAAAATTTTTTTAAATAATAAATAAAATTAATTTTTTTAAAAATTAATTTAAAAAATTTTTTTTAAATAAAAAATGTTATTGTGACAGTTCTCCAGACCTAAAAGTCTTGTATATTTGGACATTCGCCCTAATTTTTTTTTTTTTATATATAACTTTTATTTGCATTTCTTATCAATTTTACAAAATCGTGTACATGTTACATAATGGAATACATAGAAAGTACATTTTAAATGGCATGTAAACACTATTGCGTCCTCACACTTTTATTGCACAAATATCACGGGTTACACATTTTAAATAAAGTAATTGGATAAAAATGGAATAAACAAAGTGAAACTGAAATCTAAGGATGGAAAGGATTAACATTGGTTTACAGTTGATCATGCCTTACTGTGTGTTTCGTTTTTTTTTTTTTTTCCTTTCCTTCCTATTTTTGATTTATTCGGCTTCTTTAATGTCGTAAAATATAATACAAAAACATTTCACAAGTCATGTACAGAAGAGAAAATGAATTTCTGGCAGGATTGCTAGAGGCTGGAAATATTCTTGGTTAAATTTCTTTTTCTCCGTGTCTTTTTGCAGCATCAGAGCAGATCATAAAGCATATGCGTGTATAATTAAAAAATCAAGTACAATGGGGGGGGAGGGGGGGGGGGGGGGGGGGGAAGGGAATTTGTTAGCATGTGCTGTCTTAAGGTGTCAGAATCAGTTTCAACTAGAGATGTAGTGGCTGGGCACACCAAAACTGAGTTGCCCTACGAGAGGCTTAGCACACTAGACGCGGTCAGTAAGAGGACTAAAATGGGTGGGTTTTTCCTCTCCACACACATGATTTTTATTTAAGACAAAAAATTGTATATATACTTAAAGCATACAGGTTTATGACTTTTCACTTCATGGTATAACTTATACTATAAGCCCAGGTAATGCTTAGGATGTAGTGGTTTGCCCAACAATTTCGGGAGCAATTGACAATGCCTTCTGGAGGAAGATTTTTAATAGTATCTGCGAATTTATAAGGCGGTACTCGAAAACTGCTAGATTCCGAAAAGTCAAAATTAATAGACTGTTCTGTGATAATAAGTTGAGAAGTTTCGTCTGTGTGTCTGATATTGTTTCTGGGATCGTGTTTAAAATGATAGCTATGTAAATGTCAACGGTATGTTTCGTGTGTAAGGTAATCATATCTTGCACTGCCTTCATCATGCGTGTGACTGTACTGCACGTATAATAAATGTGATCTTCAGTTTCTTGGATGCGTGTTTTGCACAGCTCACATTGTGATGTTTGCTTGAATCTGTGAGCATATCATTCTGTTGATGGTGTCATGTTGTATATAAGTCTAAAAGTCACTTCTCTTGCCTTGGCAGTGATGTAAGGGTTGTGTAAGTTGGTGAAAGTGTCAGTATAGTTTGTTTTGAAATATTTAAGTCCTCTTTTAATTCTGAGATGTAGTGAGGGAGCTTGTAGTTTGACTACGTGTTTGTAGATTATATTTGTCTTCTGATGAAGTGAGTTTTCATATCCATGAATGGCTTGTATGCATGACTTGTAAAATGATGGTAATGCGCTGAAATGGTGTTTCATCGAGTTGTTCAGTGGACTCAGTCTGGCGAGCCTGAGTCCCATGTAATAGTGTGCTAACGGGTGTTGTTCTGGGTGTTTGATGATGTTTCCTACGTGTTTGATCCTCAGTGACTGGATCTTCGTCTCTATGTCTTGGAGAGCAACCCCTCCCTGTTTCTTTTCTTATATAAGTGTCTTATGTTTTATGCTGTAAAGTGTGCGGCTAAAAATGAAACTTCTGATCTGTTTGTTTATGTCTGTGCTGGTCTGTTGGGGGGGGGGGGGGGGGGGGGGGGTCGAAAACTGTGGCTATATAAAGTAATTTAGGAATGATGAATGTGTTCACTACCGTTGCTCGCCCAAAAATCGTTGTGATTTTGAATTTGTGTCTATGTAGCATATCTGTTACTTGCGCCGTTAGTTTCCGCCATGTGTCTTTGTGTGTACGGTTTGGGTGTGAGGGAAATGTTATGCCATACATTTTGATGTTGTTTGTTGGTATAAGTCAGAATGGAAAGACTGTTTATTTTTTCCATTTGCCTATGCCCATTATTGTTGATTTCTGTACATTTACTAGTAATGTTTTGTGAAGGTATGAGTGTGATATTCGATGAAACGCTTTCTCTTGATCGAGGGAGAGGATTGACGACTGGCAGTCTTTATGGTGCGTGTAGGTAATTATGTCCCTTATGAAATGTGTGCTGATGAATGTTTCTGTGTTGGACGCTACACTGATGGTCTTCGTGTATGAGAGTGGCCATGAATGGTTTTAGTTTGTTTGTCAGAGATTTTGTTAGAATTTTATCGTCTACGTTTAAGAGCGATACAGGTCTGTAGTTTTTAAGGAGTATTTTTTCAGAGTTTTCTTTAGCAATTAGAGTGATGTATGACATGTTTAAGCTAGGTGGAAGTTCTTTATTCTTGAAGGCATGTGTATATACGTTTAGGAGAAGGGGACCTAAGATAGGAAAGAAGTGTTGGTAAAATTCTGCAGTGAGGCCGCCTGGCTCTGGTGACTTGTCCTTTTGCATTGTGTTTACTGCTAGAGTTATGTCTGAAAGTGTCAGCTCGGCGTCTAGTTTTTGTTTGTCTGCGTCTGGTAATTTCTCTGTAAAATACATGAAAGCTTCTTGTATGTATGACTCAACTGTTTCTTCTGTGTGTGTGTATATATATATATATATATATATATATATATATATATATATATATATATATATATATATATATATATATATATATATATATATATATATATATATATATATATATATATATATATAGTCAAAAAATAACCTTAACATAGCAATAACAAGTCAAAATCACGTAGTAGATGGTTGTACTACAGATATGTTATGCCCTCCCGCTTGAGGTACCAGTGCGCACAGGCCCGTCGTCCTAATGGGAAGTATGACGTGAGCAAACCATAGCCAAGATGGCCATCCCGTTGGAAGCATGCACGAGAGAAGAGCAGCGTGCAGTTATCCGTTTTTTTTTTTGGGTAGTGAGGGTGAGAACCAGCAGACATTCATCGGAAGATGAAGAGGCAGTATGGGGACGCTTGTGTGTTACTTCAGGAGGATTATGAGTGGCACAGGAAGTTTAAAAGTGGGGTGTCAACTGTGACTGATGTAGCTCGCTCCGGCCGGGCTCACACTGCGACTAAGCCAGGCGCTATCGCTGCAGTGGAACGAGTGATACGGGAAAACCGGCGGGTAACAATCGACAAGGTGGCTGGAGAATTAAAGATCAGTCATGGCTCGGCGCACCACATCATTCACGACGTGCTGCAGTACCACAAAGTCTCCGCTAGGTGGGTACCAAAACAACTCACCCCCGAACTGAAAGAACGTCGTGTGGATGTTTGTGAAACACTGTTACGACGTTATGAAGCTGAAGCAGATGGCTGTCTACACCGTATAGTCACTGGTGACGAATGCTGGGTCCACTACTTCCAGCCAGAGACTAAACGAGCCAGCATGGAGTGGCGACATTCATCATCGCCAAAAGTTCCGTACAACGCGGTCGGCCGGCAAATTGATGCTCACGCTCTTCTGTGACTGTAAAGGCCCAATCCTGGAACATTACATGTACAGGGGACTCACTATCAACAGCGAATCATACTGTGATCTACTTCAGAACCACTTGAAACCTGCAATCAGGTCAAAACGTCGCGGCTTGCTCAGTTCTGGTGTGTTGTTATAGCATGATAACGCGCGGCCGCACACAGCTCGTGCGACAGTAACGAAAATCACGAATCCGCGTTTGGAGTATCTTCCACATCCTGCATATTCACCGGACCTCGCACCTAGTGATTATCATGTGTTTGGACCTCTCAAGGAGGCAATCGGTGGCAAAAAGTTCAGTACGGACGATGAGGTGAAAGAGGCGGTGCATACATGGCTACGCAGTCAGTCTGAAGAGTTTTTTTTTCTCGCGCAATCCAGGCATTAGTGAAGCGCTGGCACACCTGCATTAACGTGGTTGGGACTATGTTTAAAAGTGATTAAGTGCTGTCATTCTTATTTGTGCATATTCTTTTTTTAACAAAATATTAAGGTTACTTTTTGACTCCTCCTCGTATATATAAGTGAGAGGGAGAGGACCTCCACCCTGTGGGACACCTTGCTCAATTGTTGTCTTTTTGCTAGTATGTCCATGCTGTTCTGTTTGTTGGATAGTGACCGATCCAGTTGTACCACAGATTCTATATTTAAGCATTTTAATTCTGAGCCCATCTTTCCAGACTTTACTAAATGCTTTCTCCATGTCTACCCAACCTGCTAATGTGTGTTTTCCCTCTTGGAAAGCATCTTCGATTTCCTGTGCAATGTAGATGACTTGATCCTCTGTGGACCTGTGTTGCCTGAAGCCTGCTTATTGTTGCAGAAGAATTTGTTTTTCTTCGAGGTGCCAACGTAATCTGGTGTTGATCACTCTCTCTCTCTCTCTCTCTCTCTCTCTCTCTCTCTCTCTCTCTCTCTCTCTCTCTCTAAGCTCTCCCGTACAGCTTAGGAGGCTGATGGGTCAATAGCTGTTTGGGTCCATTATGTCTTTATGCTTTTTGAGAATTGGGATTAGCACTGCTTCTTTCCAAGCCTGTGGCACAATATCACACTTCCAGCTATAGTTCATAATCTTGAGGAGAGTTTTCTTAGCAATAGGCCTGGACCCTTTAATCATGTCGTTTGTTACCCCATCTTTCCTAAGTGACTTTCTTTGTTTGAGGGATTTAATGGCTGCCTCTTTGATAATTCTATCTCTTTGATAACAGCTTGTTTTCTGTCAGGTGGAACATATAGACTGTGTGAGAATTTTTGTGCAAAGACATTATGACAAATAAAAGTCAGTTAAACTATAAACCAAAAGCCTCAAGCTTTTAAGAAAAAAATTATTTTGTTTATAACTGTCTCTGCGTTTTGCACCTCAAATAGTATGATAGTCCATGAAACACTGCTAAGGGAAATCACTCCAAGTGAATATTCTGTGCGGAACGATTGGCAACGTTCTTTAGGAGAATACCTAAAATCCTTACGAAATAACAGCATACAATAAAAGCAAACCTGATAATTACGACCATACAGGTAATCTCCAAAAAAAAATGTTGCCATTCTGTTCAAACACAATATTCACTTGGAGTTATTTCCCTTTCACAGTGTTTCGTGCTGTAATTAGGAGCTGTCACACTATTCGAAAGAGGAATAAGATGGACTACATTTTATACATTGGAAGATCTGGAATATGCAGATGACATTGCACTGCTAGCACATTCACATCAACACATCCAGGAAAAAACGGATGGACTTAATAAGTATAGCCAGCAGGTGGGCTTGAACATCAGCCTAAAGAAGACAGCGCGGAGAGCTGGAGAGTTACAGAGAAGGAAATGTCGAAATTGTCCTCTTTTCACACAACATGCCTAAGAAAAATTCTCAGAATCTTTTGGCCGAATACCATCACCAACCAAGATCTGCTTACTCGGAGCAAGCAAGAGGACATGCACACCATCATAGCTGGCAGACGCTGGAGCTGGGTTGGCCATGTCCTCAGAAGAGACCCCGATGCCATCACAAGAACAGCTATGCTTTGGACCCCTGAAGGAAAGCGAAGAGAGGCCGACCAAAAACAACTTGGCGGAGGACTGTGGAGGCTGAGATGCAAAGAATGAACCAGAGTTGGGGCACTGTACGAAGGATGGCCGCCGACCGAGCAAAGTGGAATCAATTTGTTGTTGCCCTACAAGGGGACGCCACCATGAAAACGCAGAGACAATTATAAACAAAATATTTATTTTTAAATTAGAAGCCTATCCGTTGTTCATCAGTCAATCTATCAGCCAATCAGAAGGAGCTCATCAGTCAGTCAATACATGAATCAGTCCGTTAGTAAGTTGGACATTTAACATTTCTTCAGTTTGTGAGTCAGTCTCCGTCAGTGGTGGGGGTGGGGATGTAGGGTCTTATAAAAAATTAATGATGACAAAAAAGTCAGTTAAACAATAAACCAAAAGTCTCAAGCTTTAACACCCAGCGCCCCCTCCTCCCCCCCCCCCCCTCCCCCCCCAACTTAAAAAAAAAATTATTTTGTTTATAATTGTTTCTGCGTTTTGCAACTCAAATAGTGTGACAGTTCCTAACCTTTAGCACGCTGCGGGCGACTTAAAATCGATACTTACACACTACATTAGGCCTACATCGTTCGTTCGTTCATTTGTCTACTATGTTGCTGTTATACCCTGTTCAACCTGAAAGTTGGTTATAATTGGGGTATATTGTGCGTTTAGTTTCTTCGGTGCTAGCCGGTTGTTAGTCCTGAAAAGGACTGGTCCTGAAAAGGATCGCTAGCTGACTGTCTGGATATTTTTTTTTTTTTTTTTTTTTCGTACGCCCGCTAATACTCGGTGGCGAAATCTCAGGTTATTATTTTATGTCTAACCTGACTGTCACGTAGGGTTTATATTCATTTAATTTCCTACATTTTCTTCCTATTCTTTCACCAAATTCTCTCTTTATTATCTCTGTATTTCTTTTTTTCCTGTATATTTTTCATCCATTAGTTTTGCGAATATTATTTTCATATATTCGCAAACTTTACCTGTTTTCCTTTCTCTTTAACTGAGAATCGCGCTAGGACGATATTACGTAGATGTCAGGGCTGCAGGGCGTCAGAAGGCGTGATAAGTCGGTTCGCTGAACATAGGACGTAGCAAATCGTCTACATTCTCACCGAGCGCGCGAGCTTCTTCTCGGCATTAGTCCCGGTGAGGTGTGATACTTTACATCTGCACCGGTCAGTATCCAGACATTTGGCTGGAAAATCCCAAACTGACACGGCGCTCACTTGGGCAATGGTCAGCTGTAGTGTGAAAACTGCCCTGAAATGGAGTCAGGCTGTCTGGGATTTGAAACTGACACGCGTACATCGTGGTCAGTAGGTGACAGTTACGACACGCGTTAAGCGGACGTAAATGTTGGGAGTAGGGGAGATAATTTCGCTTGGCGAAATAAGTTTGGGCCTTTGTCTGATTTTAAGATATTGGCCAAGTTTGAAACTTTAATTTCATTCTCGCTCATAGACTCACAGTAGATAGGTCGCTCGTAAACAGAATAGCTGTTAGCGAAGATCTCAGTTTGTTTCGGCAATTTGTCGAACTTCTAGACTTCCAGAAATATTTTCAGCATTTTTATTCTTAAGTTGTGCGACTACCTGTAATTCTGTGGTTGAGGTAATTAATATGATAGATATATAGATTTTGTGAGAGTTAAAGTGTTAAATCGCTTAATTCATTTTAATCTATTTCTTTAGCGCAGAAGAGAAATAAAGTGGTAGGCTATTATATTTTCTAGGGAAGCATTCAGTGGAAAGCAGACTAAAAATTTAATTTCTAGCTTATAACGGCAATTGTAGCTATTTATGAATTTAATTTAACTGCTAATACTCAGTCGAGTGTATTTTTCTAAACTAACGTATAAACTCTAGAATCCAGCCTCATGAATGATGACGGGATACGCACGTGTTCCTAATTTATGAGGCTTGCTGATTTTTAAATATAACTTACGTCACGGGAAGTTTAAATGATAAGCAAAGCTCTCTGCTTGCAAGTTTAAATGTAAGTTTTAACCAGTACAGATTCTGTTTATTATATTATATGTGTTATTTTTCCTCCACACAGTGAAAGTTTTGGGGTGACCCTAACTTTACCAGCACCTAGTAGTAGTTTCCATACTTGTGAAGAAATAGACAGTCCTTATTTTGAACCACGTGGGTTTTCTCAAGTAACACTGATCTGACGGTGCAAGTTAGACAGAAATACTAATATCCCTATAACGGGTTTTCAAAGACTGTAATGATAAATACTGGACCTTGGAGCCAGCACTTAATTTCTTCTAGAAACTCTATATAATTTGCTGCCTGGTGGCGTGAATATTAACAATCATTTCCCGACTAGATTATATCTTGTGGACAAATCTGTGGTGTGACTAAAGTGAATCCTATACTGAGGGAAGGCACCGACCTGACATTCATCATTTTTTTGAAACCTACGCTATTGACACTGTGCTCTGCTAACTCCCGCGCCTGGAATAATTGTTAGGTGACTTAATCAGACATTTGAACAAATTTGCATACCCAAGTAGTCGTTCCCGGAGACTCCAAGTTAAATACGTCTTTTGGAACTGGGGACTTCTTGGCAGAAGACTGCATTTTTTGAGTCTGGGTGAAAATCTAAAATCAATGTGTTCCAAGAGGCAGCAAGCAAAGTCGTGAGTACAAGTGTGAGAAGCCATGGCGGAATGAATGAGTGTACGCTGGTTTGAGTGATATTTTTCACTATTTTATCTTTGACACCCTGTTGCTGTCCTAATTTTTTTTTCAATCTGCATAATTTGTTGCTAAGGCTAGAGTTCTTGTGTTTTTGTCTTAGGTTAAATCAGATTTTTTTTCAAACTCTGTGCATATAATTACGAGATAAAAACAAAGCAAAACTCTTAGACTCAAACCTATGTATCTGTGACTCTGGCGCCATCATCTGTTCTCTTAACGGGGCCGGGCTAAACCTAGAGTTAACACTATAACGGGGCTATCATCCTTGCAACATTTCCTTGATTTTTTATGACTATGTGTATATGTATTTTCCTTGATGTACTTTCTTTGATGTTGTGAGCCGATTTTTCCTGATAAATAAAATCGCTCTTGAACTTAATAATCGTGTTTGGTCAGCTCGTTCTAGATAATATATATATCATTGTTATAGTTTTCCCACGTCTGTGTGTTTACCTGTCGTCACGTGTATGTGCGTGCCTGTGAGTGATAGAAATATACGTAATATGTATATTGGTGTAGTCTGTCTGACGCTGTAACAACTGTTGTAGAAGATAGGTGAGAGAGAGAAGAATTCTTTTCGCTTTCAGAGACAGCCACTATATCAAATCTATCATCTCACGTGTGTGGAAATTCTATTACCTTTCACTAACTCTCACTGAGTCTATCACCTATTCAAACCTATTCAGAAGGGACCAAACCTAGTCTTAATTCTCCTATCGGAAATCTACGACAAATGAGGGCTCGTTTCCGGTCTTTGAACTTAGAATAGGAAGACGAGTACGACAAACGTGGACTCGTCTATCTGGATTTTGAACTTAAGATTCTGTATTCTGATATAGAGTAAGAGTGTGATGTCTTGTGAGTTGTTATATCTTTAAAAAAATTACCCCCCTAGACTAGCGATCTGTTTACGGGCGTGCTGACCACACAAACTAATAAGTTTTTTTTCCACAGCATCTTTGAATAATATACATTTTGGTTACAGGTTGATTTTGTCGGGATATATGTTAACTGCTGATTGTAATACTAAATGCTGGTAAAGTGGTGAGTGTATAACATTCACTGGGTACTGAGGCAGAACGGCGTTTGAACTAAGTTAAGGAGTGTGTTTCGGACTTTTTGTCCAGATTAATTCCCTCCCTTACCCGATCTGACTTCAGGGGCGAACTTATAGTGGATTTTTTAAAAATTAAGGGATTATTTTTCTCTTTAATTTTTGCAATATTCTTTTGCTTTTCCACTGTAGCAACTTATTTTTCAGTTGTAATCTTAACTACCATTTATTTGGCGTAGTCGTGTTTTGCATTGAGTGCTTTATTGCCGATAATAGCAGCGATAGTTAGATTTTATTTTGGAGGAGGTATCCCAGGGTTAAGGATATCATCTTTTGATTTTTGGAATTTTTTTTCTCGTAAGTGGTAGGAACCAGGTTATTCTTTTTCCTATTTTCTATCTCCACGTGTCTCAGTCACTGACATAATATGGCCGAGAGGGCAAAGCTTAGACAACTCCTCAGGGACGAAGCGAGAGAGGAGGGACTGGAAGGAGAAGAAGCGAAAGCTTTTGTCAGGGACGAACTTGAGAGATATGATGCGGAGAGGAAAGGAGCGAAGAAGAGGAAAATAGAACTAAGGAGGAAAGAAGAAGCAGCCGCAAAGCCGGCTATTACAGCAGAAGAGGATGGATGAGGAAATGAAAATTCGCAGGATGCAGCATGAGAAAAGAGAGAAGGAGAGACAGCGTGAGGAGGAAGAGAAGGAGAGACAGCATGAGGGAAGAGAGCAGGAGAGACAACCTGAGTTGGCACTTAAAACTCTAGAGTTCCAAAGTCGTGGGCTGCCTCTACCTCCAGCAATGGAGAGTCTGCTCTTCATTCTTCCTTAACTGACCCTGCTAACACTCAATCTCTTCAACTTAATGCTATGTCTTTCACTCTTGAATCTTTTTCCTTGTCCAAATGAGAAGATTGACACATGGTTAGAAAAATTTGAGAAAATTGCAACTCTGTACGGGTTAGAGAGGTCGCGTTGGAATATGAAACTTTCCCAGGCCCTAAAAGGTTCTGCTTATGATGTTTATTCTAAGCTGGAAAGTAGCCAACAAGACGACTACGATGTGTTGAAGAAAGCGTTACTGGAGCGCTTTGAAATGAACGCTCGCAAGTTTTTGCAACTGTTTCGCAACAGCCGGAAAGAGAATTCTGAAACTTTCCACCAGTTCTCATCTCGTCTTAAGGGATATCTAACAAAGTGCCTTGAGCTTTCGCAGCTCCCCTCTACCTATGAAGGTCTTGAGGAACTTGTTCTAACTGAACAAATAAAGAACACTTTGTCTGCTGATACCCGGAGATTTCTCGCTGAGCAGGGGGCAGAAAAACTTGAAGACATTTTGGAAAAGTCTGAGCGTTATCACAATGCGCTGGCTGAACTACCGGCCACAAAGCGGAAACCGACAGAGGAGCATTTTCGAAAACATAACCTAGAGCAATCTTCTCAGGCTTCTAACCAAAACAACCACAGAGAAACTGGACCTCAAAACCCCCCTCCTGAAAAATCCAAGTTCTACAAGAACAAGTACCCCAACCACCCCAAACAGTCTGATCAACCCGACCGCCCTACATGGCAGCGTAGCCAGAAAGGACAAGGTGGCAAAGGGAGAACCCCTGAGCACGGGACATATGATCAGACCGAGCACACCGAGCCGAAACGCATCGGATGCTTATTGACAGTCTCGCAAGGCGGAATTATTGACAGTGATTCCCAACCTGTTGGGGATAGACCCTCAACGCGAGGTACTGTTACTTTGAACGGTTCTCAAACTTCTTGCTTATTTGACACGGGGCTTTCTTACGATTGCATTGTTGCCAGAAACCTGGTTAAAACCCGGTCAAGAGACAGGAGAGACCGTCAAACTTTGTGGAGTTCGTAAGAGTGATGCACCTACAGCGCTTCCCATCGCATTGGTGGAGATACACTCTGACTTTGTCAGAGGTGTGATCAAAGCGGCTGTTATGGATGATCCCATCTACCCAGTCATACTTGGCGGGAGATACGTGTGTATTGGGAAACCGGAAGAGCCGATTGTGGCAGCAGTAACTACAAGAGGGCAAACCAAGAAGGAACGGGAGCCTGCGCCTAATTTGTTACCTATGGAACTTAAAGAGCGCAACAAAAGGATCCTACTTTGGCACCCTGCTTTAGGAAACTGCCCATGGCGAAGGAACCCAAACAGCACGGGGACATTTTTTCTGAGGATGGCGTACTTTATCGGAGAACGGGCAAGCCTGACCAAGGTTACAACCAGCTCCTAGTACCGAAACAGTACAGAAGCCAAATCCTAGAAATGGGGCACTCTCTTCCCTTTAGCGGACATATGGGACAGAACGCCACAAACCAACGTATAACCACTCATTATTGGTGGCCAGGAGTAAATACTGATATTATCAGATATGTCAAATCCTGTGCCCAGTGCCAACGTGTGCCACCCAAGCAACGGGCACCCCCAGTCCACATGGGTGAAATGCCAATAATGGGAACACCATTCGAACGGGTTGTGATCGACATTTTAGGGCCTTTCGAAAGGACTAAAAGAAGGAACAGGTTCATCCTGACCTTAGTCGATACATGCACTTTATGGGCAGAAGCTATCCCGCTAACATGCGCAGATGCCAAGCATGTCGCAGAAGCCCTCGTGCAGATTTTCACTCGGTTGGGATTCCCTCAGCAAGTGTTGACGGATAATGGATCTCCATACCGAAACCTGTTGATGGATGAGATCGTTAAGATCTTGAGGACCCAGCACATCCACACTAAGCCATATACTCCGGCGGGAAATGGGCTCGTGGAACGTGCTAATGGAAACCTCACCATGATGCTAAGTAAGCTGGCACAAGTGAAACCTGAAGATTGGGATCTCTGTATTCCTGCAGCATTATTTGGCTACAGAGAATCTCCTCATACTTCCACAGGATTTCCGCCAGCTACACTCTTATTTGGCAGACCCATTAAGGGCCCGCTTGAAGCCTTACTTCAGTCTCTGACAGACGAGAAGGCGGATGAGACAGTCGTCTCAGCAAGTAAATATGTGTCGGTTTTAAAGGAAAGGTTGAAACTAGGGTGGGACCTAGCAACGACTAACTTTAAGCGAGCTCGCACAAAGCACGCTAACCGATACAGGAAAGTCGCGGAAGAGAGAGAACTGGAAGCAGGAGAGAAAGTTTTGGTGTTGCTCCCTACCGAGAACAACCAACTGAAGATCGGATGGCAAGGGCCGTTTACCGTCCTGAAAAAGATTTCTAAGGCTAACTACCAGATCTCTATTGAAGGAAAGGAGAAGGTTTTCCATTAAATCTCTTAAAGAGATACTTGGAAAAACCAGTGCCAACCTCCGACCATCTCCTGACGATCGCCAAAACTGACGAAGATGACGATAGTGGCAGGGATATTCCACCGCTATCACAGGAAATCTTTCAAAAATGTCAGAAGCGGCGACGCTCTTTCAAGCGCGCATATGAGACATTCCAGGGGAAGGAAACTTTGAGGAGTGGACTTGAGTAGGAATTGGACAGAGATGGAGGGGGAAGATGGAGAGGGAAGAAGACAGACACCCCGAAGCTACGGTTATAGGAAATTAAACTCCATAACGTAGACATGGAGTGCTTCCATATCTTAAAGGGGGGAGGCTCTGTCACGTAGGGTTTATATTCATTTAATTTCCTACATTTTCTTCCTATTTGTTCACCCAAATTTCTCTCTTTTATTATCTCTGTATTTCATTTTTTCCTGTATATTTTTCATCCATTCGTTTTGCGAATATTATTTTCATATAATTCGCAAACTTTACCTGTTTTCCTTTCTCTTAAACTGAGAATCGCGCTAGGACGATATTACGTAGATGTCAGGGCTGCAGGGCGTCAGAAGGCGTGATAAGTCGGTTCGCTGAACATAGGACGTAGCAAATCGTCTACATTCTCACCGAGCGCGCGAGCTTCTTCTCGGCATAAGTCCCGGTGAGGTGTGATACTTTACATCTGCACCGGTCAGTATCCAGACATTTGTCTGGAAAATCCCAAACTGACACGGCGCTCACTTGGGCCATGGTCAGCTGTAGTGTGAAAACTGCCCTGAAAATGGAGTCAGGCTGTCTGGGATTTGAAACTGACACGCGTACATCGTGGTCAGTAGGTGACAGTTACGACACGCGTTAAGCGGACGTAAATGTTGGGAGTAGGGGAGATAATTTCGCGTGGCGAAATAAGTTTGGGCCCTTTGTCTGATTTTAAGATATTGGCCAAGTTTGAAACTTTAATTTCATTCTCGCTCATAGACTCCACAGTAGATAGGTCGCTCGAAAACAGAATAGCTGTTAGCGAAGATCTCAGTTTGTTTCGGCAATTTGTCGAACTTCTAGACTTCCAGAAATATTTTCAGCATTTTTATTCTTAAGTTGTGCGACTACCTGTAATTCTGTGGTTGAGGTAATTAATATGATAGATATATAGATTTTGTGAGTGTTAAAGTGTTAAATCGCTTAATTCATTTTAATCTATTTCTTTAGCGCAGAAGAGAAATAAAGTGGTAGGCTATTATATTTTCTAGGGAAGCATTCAGTGGAAAGCAGACTAAAAATTAAATTTCTAGCTTATAACGGCAATTGTAGCTATTTATGAATTTAATTTAACTGCTAATACTCAGTCGAGTGTATTTTTCTAAACTAACGTATAAACTCTAGAATCCAGCCTCATGAATGGTGACGGAATACGCACGTGTTCTTAATTTATGAGGATTGCTGAGTTATAAATATAACTTACGTCACGGGAAGTTTAAATGATAAGCAAAGCTCTCTGCTTGCAAGTTTAAATGTAAGTTTTAAACCAGTACAGATTCTGTTTATTATATTATATGTGTTATTTTTCCTCCACACAGTGAAAGTTTTTGGGGTGACCCTAACTTTACCAGCACCTAGTAGTAGTTTCCATACTTGTGAAGAAATAGACAGTCCTTATTTTGAACCACGTGGGTTTTCTCAAGTAACACTGATCTGACGGTGCAAGTTAGACAGAAATACTAATATCCCTATAACGGGTTTTCAAAGACTGTAATGATAAATACTGGACCTTGGAGCCAGCACTTAATTTCTTCTAGAAACTCTATATAATTTGCTGCCTGGTGGCGTGAATATTAACAATCATTTCCCGACTAGATTATATCTTGTGGACAAATCTGTGGTGTGACTAAAGTGAATCCTATACTGAGGGAAGGCACCGACCTGACATTCATCATTTTTTAGAAACCTACGCTATTGACACTGTGCTCTGCTAACTCCCGCGCCTGGAATAATTGTTAGGTGACTTAATCAGACATTTGAACAAATTTGCATACCCAAGTAGTCGTTCCCGGAGACTCCAAGTTAAATACGTCTTTTGGAACTGGGGACTTCTTGGCAGAAGACTGCATTTTTTGAGTCTGTGTGAAAATCTAAAATCAATGTGTTCCAAGAGGCAGCAAGCAAAGTCGTGAGTACAAGTATGAGAAGCCATGGCGGAATGAATGAGTGTACGCTGGTTTGAGTGATATTTTTTTCACTATTTTATCTTTGACACCCTGTTGCTGTCCTAATTTTTTTTCAATCTGCATAATTTGTTGCTAAGGCTAGAGTTCTTGTGTTTTTGTCTTAGGTTAAATCAGATTTTTTTTTCAAACTCTGTGCATATAATTACGAGATAAAACAAAGACAACTCTTAGACTCAAACCCTATGTATCTGTGACTCGGGCGCCATCATCTGTTCTCTTAACGGGGCCGGGCTAAACCTAGAGTTAACACTATAACGGGGCTATCATCCTTGCAACATTTCCTTGATTTTTTATGACTATGTGTATATGTATTTTCCTTGATGTACTTTCTTTGATGTTGTGAGCCGATTTTTCCTGATAATAAAATCGCTCTTGAACTTAAATAATCGTGTTTGGTCAGCTCGTTCTAGATAATATATATATCATTGTTATAGTTTTCCCACGTCTGTGTGTTTACCTGTCGTCACGTGTATGTGCGTGCCTGTGAGTGATAGAAATATACGTAATATGTATATTGGTGTAGTCTGTCTGACGCTGTAACAACTGTTGTAGAAGATAGGTGAGAGAGAGAAGAATTCTTTTCGCTTTCAGAGACAGCCACTATATCAAAATCTATCATCTCACGTGTGTGGAAATTCTATTACCTTTCACTAACTCTCACTGAGTCTATCACCTATTCAAACCTATTCAGAAGGGACCAAACCTAGTCTTAATTCTCCTATCGGAAATCTACCTCTCCGATTTCGGAGGTACCCATTACAGCTGGGTCGGCTCAGGAGCCGCCAATCCCTGGTCGACGACACTCCTTCAAATGTCCTCGCCAGGTCTCGAATTAATCCAGTCCAAATCGCGGTCGACGAAAAATCCTCAAATGCCGTCGCCCGGGTTTGATCCTGAATCACCCGGTCGCCAGAGCGGTGTTGTAACCACTACGCTAGCGCGGCTCCCCACTGTCTGGATATCTCTTCGTTGCTGTTTATGGTGTCGTGGTGTGTTCATGGTGTTCGTATCCTGTCTCCCTATCTGGCTTATTTCGATTTGTGTGTTTTTGCTCTCCTTGTTTCTGGTTCTTGTGTCTTCCTCTTCTCCTGTATCTGTAATAGTGCTTTTTCTATTAATGCTGGGAGAAGTTTTTCAAGTGTTTCTTCTGATTGCTCGTTTGTTTTGGTCGCTATTGTGTTTGATGTCATTTCCTCGATGGCTTTTCGCTCTGCTTCAATTCTCTTGAGGATTTCTGAGTTTTCTTCCGTCAGTTCTGTCAGCCTCTTTACATCTGCTTCTATCTGTTGCTGAATGCTTTTTATGTCCTTCATAATTTCTCTGACGTTCTGTAGTTCTATTACGTCATCACCGCTCTCTTTGTCGTCTTCGGGAGCCTGCTTGTTTCTGTTTTCGACCTGTAGTTTTATTTTCATCTCTTTGACTTCAGCGGTTAGTTTGTGTAACTGTCTTCTGTCGATCGTGCGCTGTTTTTCTGCAACATCCGCAGCCACTCTGTGTTTTGCCTCTTTGAAAGGTATGTTTTTGGACACGGCCTCCTTCAAGATGCTCTTTGTTTCCTGTAACATCGGGCAGCCTCGGTATCTAGCCCCATGATTTCCGAGGCAGTTTGCACAGGTACGGTTTGGATTTATGGCCTTGTAATTTTTATCCTCCTTCGCCTTGGAACAGTCGCGATATGGGTGGCTTCCCGCACAATACCGGCAAACTGCATCTCTCCTGCACGTTTTCTTTGTGTGTGAAAACTGCTGGCAGTTAGAGCACTGCATGACCGGAGGGATATATGCCTCGGTCCTTTTTGAAGTAGTTTCAAGCGTCAGTCTCTCAGGTCTTGTCGACCCTTCGATGGTTATTACAATCAGCTTGGTGTCTTTGTTGTCCCATGTTTTTAGCCTTTCGACCTGCGTGAATTTGACGTCTGCGTTTTCGGTCTGTAGTTTTTTGTGAACCTCGTTAGCGGGCCATCTGGTGTCCACCCCTCTTACGACAAACTTCTTTGTGGTCTTGTGTTTTTCCACCACCACTTTTATCTGGTGGGGTAACTGCACTTCTTTTGGACCGGCCTCCAGTTCTGTCATCAGCGAAGTGGTTATTGTAGTTTTGTTAAGGGAAAGCACGACTCCCTTTTCGTGCCTCCTTACTTTAGAGATGCCTCTCCTGCCAGTTATTGACTCGAGGATGCAGATCACTTTGTCATCTGGTAGGGCCCTGAGTGAGGCCTCGCCTCCAGACATCTGCGTGATCTTAACGATCCTCTCCTGTATCGCATCTGTGTCGTCTTTCTTACTAGCCTTTGTTCCCTCTTTCCTTCTCTGGTCCCTGTCAGAACTAGATTCGAGCTTTGGTGGTGATTTTATTGTCTTCGGATTTTGGAGCAGCTTCCCTTGGGTAGCCACAGCTGTCAACTCGGCCTCGTGTGGTGGTGTCAACGGTGTTTGGTGCAGCTTCTCTGTGGTAGACAGGGTTTCTGCTGACGAGTCGGGTACGTGTGGTGGTGGCAACATGGTTCTAAGCACCTGTTTTCTTTTCGCTATTCTTCCCGTCGTCTGCTCCAGCTGTTGTAACGCTCTCAATATTTCTTCACGTTCTTGGTCTTCATCATCTAGGCCAGGGACGTTAGCATCTGCTCTCTCCTCTGCCTCGCAAGGAGTCGGGCCACTCAGCCTCTCAGTTGGGTCGACACACGTACCAGCTAACTCCGTCGTCGTGTCAAGAGTTGGAGAAGGACCGGTCCCGGCACGAGTATTTGGGGCAGTCTTGCTCTCTGGCTGTCTGTCTTTGTTGTTTGTGTTATTCCCCTGGCTGTTCAGCGCTGGTGTAGACCTTCCTCTTTTTGGCGTGTGGTTTATTTCTGGTCATTTTGACGATAATGCGATCTTTTCTCGAATAGTGGCGTCCTGAGAAGGACGTTGGTGTCTATCGGGTTGAAAATGTATCGTTGTTTTTGTTATCGAAGGTTGTACCCCACTACGTTACATGTCCACGAAACACAGCTAAAGCAAGAACCACTGCTAAAGGGAAATAGCTCCAAGTGAATATTCTGTGCGGAACGAATGGCTGCACTGAAAAATATGCCATTGAACCTCTTCCGTATCCAAACTTTTTTTTTTTTTTTTTGTCTACTTCCGGTCCGGTTAAGTGATTCACCGTTTCAGATCTGTGAGTAGTTTACTAAATTATCTTCTGTATCAAACGGACACAAGGACGAATGTATAAGCACTGGACGTCCTTCCTGTTTCATATGCACCGTCTGTTATTCTAACACACATAGTTAACCCTTGCGAAGGTAATAAAATATAGGTTATCATTTGTTCTTCCGGAATAATATAAACTGCATTTCACACTAGTTAATCCTAATACTTCCATTCATTCCGGATCATAGGGATTGATAGGCCTATCGTATTTCAGAATTACTGAGATCTTACGCACAGATTTTACCTTTGCAAAGATACTTAAACACATTATTTCATTTTTTCTTTCCGAATCGGACATTTTTTAATACCTAGATTTACTACTGCAACCCTACTTTGTTTTTTTTTTTTTCGATCGAGTTCAAAGATAAATAATGAAAGGGTAAGATGGTAAAATGAAACTGAAAGAAATCTGAGACACGCCTAATCGCTTATAGAACCCAACCCAAAATGTTTTGGTGAGGTGACATACATGCATTCATTATTATTATTTTTTTTAATTTAAAGATGAAAAATATCCTGTTCAACCTCTGATGGGTTATAAATAGGATATATATTGTTTTCAATTCCAAATAATATGAGCAACTGCCGATATGGGAAAGTGGCATCACACCTGTCAAATCAATGTAAATATATATGTGCATTCATTACCCTTCTGCTTCCTAAGTAGCACAGGGCATTAACTCTTTGATTCCGCAACAACGCTCAGAGCGTTGGTCAGATTTGACACCTGTACCAAAAAGAGTGTTGTTTTTAGTCTATCATGAATTAAAACTACGGCACAGGGTGGAAAAAAGTTGTGGAGTCAAACAGTTAACAAACTCATGCCTTCTTCTTCTTCTTCTTGCGATCGCATCTTTGATGATTACACCGTCAGACGAGTTCTCATGATGAATTCGACTGTTGTTTGAAGTTCCTCTTTAACTCCATATAGCTTTGAGTTTAGTGTTGAGTCATTGGGCCAGTATATCTTTCTTAACTGGTCATACAGAGGACAGTCCTGTAGAACATGCTCAGCAGTTTGTTCGTTTAATCCACATGTGCACAGTGGTGAAGCAGACAATCGTAGCTTGTGCATGTGTTTATTCAGTTTGTTATGCCCTGTCCTGAGTCGAAAAATAGTTATCTGTCCCTGCCGGTCGAGAGTGTGATAGTCGTCTTTGGGTTGGTTCTGTTCTCTTCTGATAGTCTGGATAGCTCTCTTTTTCTCAAAGTATTTGACTTCATTATCTTCTTGTTCACATTCTCCTCCCTTTTTTGCAAGTTTATCTGCCTTTTCATTTCTGGGTACACCACAATGAGATGGTACCCACTGAAGTATGGTTCTCTTTTTGGCAGCTAAAACTCATGCCAAGTCCTCCAGTAGCATAAAATCAGCTCAAGATCTGTCCATGCCTTCCTCTGCCTTCCCCATCATTTCTATTCGTCTCTCATTCTCATCTCCGTGTGTTTTTCAGCTTATCTCTACCTTTCTTATGCTGGGATTTCCAGAACAAGGTCTGGCTAGTAATGCTATTAACAGCTTTCAGTGAATGTCCAATGCATCGCCAGCATTTTCTTTTCACTTCTTGTTCCTCATACGATTGTCAGTTCAGTAGCCGGGAAGAATAGTGGAACAAGGCCCGCCATTTTGCCAGAACGCTATTTATACGGACAAGTAACAGTATTGCTTCGACACATTGTAAAATACCCACTATTAACACTAACCAAAATGAAAGAAAACTGATAGGTTACAATTATGATACATAATGCCTCTAGTTTCTAATTTCAAAATAAATCATGCTTACGGCAACTTATGTGCAAACATACCACACAAGACACATGACCTAATTTATCAACCTATAACCCATAACTACACTGTGCACTTAGAAAATGTGTATTTTAGTCAGTTTTATGGATGAACAGTACATTATAAACATTGGATGTTATGTGGTTACTCTGTGTCAGACACAGTCACAAACAAGAAACAAATAGAACTATGAAAAAGGTTAAGAGAAAAAAAGTTCTACAGCTGACCCCTTCATTATTGAAGCTTAGCCATGCATGAGGTTTATAGAGCAAATATGGTTCTGATATCTGGTCCCTCACGGCCTGTATGCTAGATCTTCTGACAGCAAACAAGCAGAAGACCAAGAAAAAGATGGATAGATAAAATGGCAGATCACTGCTTTTAGGAAGAGAGAATGATTCGTCTTACAAGACCATTGAAACACATAATTACGTCTTACTACAACACTCAATGCCCGTGTGGCTCATGGAGGTCTCAGATGAGACTAAGAATAGGATCACTACTCCCACCAGGCATAATATAAGAGGTGACTACTGTGAGTTGTGCTTAGGGCTGGCAACCCCACCATGTAAAACAGATTGATACAGAAACTACCACTACAGGAGCACATGCTTTAGTGGACTCTTCCTGGAGGCTACTGCAGTAGTGGACCCTTCCTGGAGGCTACTGCAGTAGTGGATTCTTCCTGGAGGATACTGCAGTTGTGGCCTTATACTGCATAAGGAGCAAAACAGGAAAGAAAGAAAACTGATATTAAATGTGTCAGTGAATTCTTCTTCTGCGTTCATCCTGAATAGGATATTTGTTATGTTGTGTCACCGTTTACAGCAAAGCTGCAATATTTGTGCCTTTCGGCCCGGCACATCCGGTTTCAGCATGGTATTTTTGGGACCGGGTTAGCCTTTCCTCTTTGATCCCTACTCTCTCAGCCAGACTGCAGTGATGCAGCCTGTTTCCAGGACCACCACTTGGAGGTGGAGTAGCGTCTTGGTCAGCTCTGGTTCGCTTACCCTGACGCAAGTAGTCAAGCTAAGCTATGGGTTGCTGACTGCATTTATCACTGTTGCTGCATCTTCGGTCCCTAAAGAAAGCATGAAATGTAGTCTTTTTAATGAAGGGCAGTTTAAAGAGCCCTTTGAGATCAGAAATGGGGTGTAGCAGAGCAGGGATGCCTCTTGTCACAATGTCTCTTCTTTCTAGCTAGATGCTGGATTAGAAAAACAGCATTATCAGCCGGCTGATGTGGAATTCAGTGATTATCATTAAACTGCATTATGATCTAAACTTTATTCTTTCTTTTCTCTGAGATACCTGGTAACCACACAGAATTGATTGTGCCAGTATCATCATCATCATAACCTTTCAACTCCCTATGTAGCTCAGGTTCAAGTCTTTTTCTTGGTCATCAGACCCAAACAATAGGCTGAGTGTGCCAGAATACAGTTTGTAAAATATTGAATTCTTTTGAATCCCGCCACATCAACATAATTTTGGTTTTTCTTAGGCATTATACATTGACGATTTTAAGCTTATTTCACTGACTTTCCCGTAAGTTTGATACATTCTACATTTCTACATTGTCCATATAAATTATGCATTCAGTTCTTTGTACATCTCAATATGATCATATTTAAGAACGCAGGTTTGTCCTATATTCATATCATATTCTCAAATAATTAACATACATGTCTTCACTGGGCAATGTACACATTCAGATTCACTTTTCCGTAGCAAATATGGAAGCACTTGCGCCCTCTAACACATTCTACCTCAGACTCTTTTCTGTAACTTATCTACACAATCCACATCATCTATCAACCAGTGTGAACAGTTTACTCTTGATGCATTTTGGTGCACAAAACTAAATATACTGAACAATGTTCAATTTGTGCACCAGAATGCATACATCATAGTAGTGGTTCTTAAGAGCTTATATTTATTTATTTTTTTGTTTGTTTTTTTGTCTTCAGATATATATTTTTTTTTTGGTGCCTTGTGCACCAAATTCTCGTATTGGCATCAATTATGTCAGGAGACATTTTTCAACCAATGGAAAATCCTGATGAATCAAACCAGCCTGCTACTCGGAATCCATTGCTTTGCTACCTCTGTAATGAGCCATATGAGGAGCCATGCATTTTTGGATGTTTTCATAGCTTCTGTTCTCGGTGCTTGCTTGGGCGGGCGTCTGATGGCAAAATGTCATGTCCAATCTGTGGGTGAGTACATTCAAGAATAAAAAATTGTTTGCTTTCTTCTTAACAAAAATAAAATGTGAGCACTGGAACAGTTAAGAAAATTTGCTTTTTAGAATACATTTGAATGTGACGGATGTGGTGTGACCTGTAAGGCAGCCATAAATAAGCAGTTG
This sequence comes from Oreohelix idahoensis, assembly GCA_024509875.1. Taxonomy (NCBI): domain Eukaryota; kingdom Metazoa; phylum Mollusca; class Gastropoda; order Stylommatophora; family Oreohelicidae; genus Oreohelix; species Oreohelix idahoensis. Next base: position 137,967 of record JAMPIV010001345.1, on the reverse strand, counting down.
AACACATGCTCCAAAACTGTTGGCTCCATGAGAAGAGCAGGGTGGCAGGAGTTGAGGGAGAAACTGTACGGTGACAAGAGAAGCCCAAGATGGACTGCCAGCTATATAAAAGAGATAGACGTGGTTGAGAGCAGACGACAAAGAAGAAGTAAGGCAGCTGGCCTCCTTGCTGGAAATCTACACCAAAACATTCATATGCTCCTACAGCAGTGGTTTGTGTCACAGCTTGTTTTACATGATGTTGCAAATTCCATTGGACAATTTCATACTCTTCTTTGGTCCTTGGGCGATGATTGACAAAGCAATCGTCTTTGTGGCGTCTTGTAGGGCAGCAACTAACTGTCTCTGTTTTTGCTCGGTCAACACCCATCCTTCATGTGGTTTCCCAGCTCTGGTTCATTCTTAGCATCTCTGCCTCCACAGTTCTCTGCCAGGTGGTTTTTGGCCATCCTTGCTTTCGCTTTCCTTCTGGGGTGCAAAGCATGGCAGTTCTAGTGATGGTGTCAGGGTCTCTTCTGAGGATGTGGCCAACCCAATAGCAGCGTCTACCCGCTGTGATGGTGCGCATGTCCTCTTGGTGGCTCAGAGTTATCAGTTCTTGGATGGTGTTTGGTGATGGTGTTCAGCCAGAATATTTGAAGAACTTTCTTTAGGCAGGTTGTGTGGAAAGAGGACAATTTGGACATTTCCTTTTTTGTTACTCTCCAGCATTCTGCATCGTACAGAAATTACACAGCTCTCATATTTTAAGTTTTGTGTTTATACTATACTGGGAGGATTTCCAGATATGGTTTAGGTTAGCGAAGGCTGTTCTGGCTTTATTCACTCGGCTACTGATGTCTTTGCTTGTTCCGCCATCTGGTGTTACTGTTCTTCCTAAGTATGTGAATGACAGTCTCTTATTAGTTGCCTCTTATGGCATGCCTGTATGGACAGTAGGCCTATTCTTTCTTTGTCTTCTCAGAGAGGCCCCCCCATCCCTTATTTCCAGGAACTACAAGAAGCATTCTGAGATGTGTATGTTTTAAATGAATGTGAGCTCTTCCTTTATCTCTTCCTTTATCTCCTTGTACGACATGACTCAGGGTGTTGTAGTCCCAATCTTTCTTTGTCTATTTGATTTAATCTGCTTGGCACTTAATGATCAACTGCAGAGGCAAATTTATTATTAGAGTACTGTTGTTTTACATAGGTTACATTAGAGTTTTGGTAACATACACTACAACTTGGTGAAAAGAAGTTAGGACAGGGGTTGTTAACCTGTGAGGTATGCCTTCCCAAGGGAGGTGCAGAGAGGATGCAGGGGAGGTGTGAGGTGCCTCCCAGAAAATTTTTCACTGTTGTTTTCTCACTGGATACAATTCTTATGTTTAGAATCAGGAAGCAGCAACAGCTGTCTCATTAAAAGGTAAAGGTAAAGGAACCCGTTACACGCCCATTGAGGCATATTGGGAAAATGGTGTTATGCCCATATTTTCTTGACCATCGGTACACTAGGGGTGATGTGGTCAGCATCACACCGGCCATCTTAACCTTTCCAGAGTTGTTCTGGTACCCAATTCATGAGGCTGGGTCGACCCCGGAGGCATTTGCAGTCTAAAAAAATCCCACCTCAACTGGGGATCGAACCACGGACCACCGAGCTAGGAAGCCAGTGCACTAACCACCGCGCTATCGCAGCTCATTATCTCATTACGGTCATTTATTTATTTTTACATTTTTGTTTCATGTATATGAGGAATTACAAAGACATTAAGGACTTTCATAAATAAGTGCTTGTGTATAATAGGATTGAAATGATACAACCAGCTCACCAATATGGAACTGATGACAAGAATACAGTCCAGTGCCAGTGAAACAAGATGTGAGAAGAAGATGCTGACGATAGATAGGATACTTGTTAAGGAAGCCTGTTAAAAGAATTACAAGGCAGTCCTTGTTCTGGAATCACCAGGGTACAAGGGAGACTGAAAAACACATGAAGAGTAGAACTTGAGACATGGAAAGACCTTGGGCTGATGGCATATGACATGATGACTTGTCATGAGTTTTTTTAAGATCTATGTTCCTTGGGTAGCTATATGGCAATGCTCTTCTTCTGCGTTCGTTCTGAAAAGGACGTTTGTTACGTTGTGTCGCCGTTTACAGCAAAGCTGCGATATTTGCGCCTTTCGACCCGACACATCCGTTTCAGCATGGCATTTTTGGGACCGGGTGTCAATTTAATCTGATAGGTAATAGATGTTTATAGTCCTGTCTGAGCAGAGGTGATAGTGATAACTATGTGAAAGTAAGGTGGAAGAAATAGTTTTTCTCACGAGGTGATAGTGTAAGAGAAAGGACAGTCTCTGGGTGAAGTAATTTCTCTAATCCAGCCTGTCAGTACGACTTTCTTTAAATCAGACGCACTTTCTCTCCTTGTACAAAATACAGGTTACACTGCACCCACATGCACAAAATTCTGTGACAAATATGCGCAAACGTGAAAACAAACTATGAATAACAAATAGGGTAGGGGTTGACCAACGCAATAACTAAAGGTATATTAAGTTTATTTATCACTAGAACTTTACAACATACATCATATACATCAATAGATCATGGTTTACAGACAAATGAAAATTAATCAAATAGGTTCTCCCCTCTGGTAAAGGAAAAGAAAAGAAGATCCCAACAGAGGTTAATTAACCCAAAAGACCAAAAGTTAACAATAAGGGTAAGGAATAGTCAGTAAAGAAAAACATAGGATAAGTTCCTAGTTAATCTATCCTGTAAATACTCAGGTTAGTAAGAACAAAAAGAAAAGATTTGTATGATAGTGGTAACAGCAGAAATCAGTTTCTTTCTCCGTTCATTCAATTCACATACATACAGTGGCCACTTTCAGATTTGCTTACCAATAGTTGTCGCAGGCATTCCATGGAAATAAACACTAATAAGTAATATTGCTATTTAGTGTCATATTAAGTTTTGCCAAATCCAGCCCCAGACTCGCCGTAGTTGCTGACTGCAAATGTCACGGGAGTCGCTGGAGTTGGTGATTTAATTTTTCCTGGATAAAATACGGTATCTCTGCCTTCAGTTGGTTGGAATAAGGTTCATAAGTGGTGATCACCGACGTAGGATGAATATTACAGATATATTTCCTGCGTTTGTCTAGCCTCTGGTTGCTGAGACACTATGTTAAGTTACATAAATGTTGCTGAACAATATATTTTGCCACAGCTGGCTGCTGAGATTGATATAAATAAAATCTGGTAATAGTTCTGGTCCAGTTAATATTATAATTATTGTTCTAGTTTGGTCTCTCTCATAAAATGAAGAAAATGGACCGCACCAGTCATAGCCCAAAGACTCAACAATATTATAAAGTTTCTGGTTGCTTATACACTTATAAGACTATATTTTTTTTTTTTTTTTTTTTCTTAACCAGCGGCACTTGGGCTTTCAGCCCTTCGGCCCAATGACATATCATTGCGAGGCTGGGGAACCTGAGGACTTTCCTTCCAACCCGGTCAGGAGCTTCGCTCCTTCCCATCCACAGAGGGTTTATCACAGGAGCCGTTCAGGCTATTCAGTCAAATTTCCGGCCGTAAACATTTCTTCAAACGCCGACGCCCGGGTTTGAACCATGAAAACCTGGTCGCCAGTACAACGCCGAAGCCATTACACCAGCGCGGCTCCCGACTTATAAGACTATAAGAACGCAAGTTCATATGGCTGTAAGTCCGCTAATACGCAGTTTTTGATCAGCCTATATTATAGGAAAGAAAGTATAAATATTTAACCATGATATCAATATTATCTCTAACACGTGTTAAAGTAGGACCTCTTCACCACTCCGTTATAAATTAAATTTAAAACACAAGTGTTTAACTTATCCTATCGCTTTTAACGCGTGATATGAACACTAGTCATTTATAAAATTACATTAAATGGATATAAGTAAATAATATATACCGTCGGTAGACAGTTATTTAAAGTATGTACTAATCAATTTAAAACATCTATTTCGGGGAAATAGCGAGTAATTAAATTTACTTTACAGCTGGATAAATTAGCTATAAGTTATTCAATTAACACAGAAAATCCCAGTAAAATGTAAATGAAAAACTTTAATAATTAAATCACTCAAAATGCTAGTATATAAATTACCGCAAAACAGAAGAAACTGAAAATATCTCCACGAATATAAGAAGTACTATGTACGAAAACTCTCATAATATCGAGCTAGTTATTCTCAAGAACTCTCTGAGTGACTGATATCTGAGCTTGGAGAGACGAGGATTATATCTATGGATTCCGTTCTTTCGCTCCTTAATGCGAAAGTCACACCTACGACCAGGGCCGGGCCAATTTGCGGTTCCATTCCTGAATGAAAGGATATTTCTTCACCTTTGCCGCATCTCAAACTCTGTCTTGTCTCACATTCTCCCCATTCCATTCCTGAATGAAAGGATATTTCTTCACCTTTGCCGCATCTCAAACTCGTAAGTTAATTACCCTGAAAATTTAACACTCCAATGTACGTCTCAGGCTTATCACCCCCTTGATTCTTCAAAGACCCTGTTAACGCCTGGCCTCTGCCCGCGTTTCTCTGATCAAAGAACGATTACGCCGTTCTGCTCACTTCGCTCTGTTACACATTCGTGCTTAATTGCCAGATGGCTCGCGTGTTAATTGCGATAGTGAATCAGGCGTTCGTGCAGCAAAAAAATTATAAACCTCAGATGGGGAGGGGCAAAAGTGGACGGTCAATGCTGCACTATTTTCATATATGACACGAGGTTAGCCTTCCCTCTTTGATCCCTATTCTCTCAGCCAGACTGCAGTGATGCAGCCTGTTTCCAGGACCACCACTTGGAGGTGGAGTAGGGTCTTGGTCAGCTCTGGTTCACTGACCCTGTCGCAAGCAGTCAAGCTATGGGTCGCTGACTGCATTTATCGCTATTGCTGCGTCTTCTGTCCCATTGGGCAATGATGATGCTGTAAGGGATGGGCTAGAAGTAAAATCCCTTTAGTAACATCTTAATTATGCCTTAACTGGTTCACTGATAAGTTTGGGGACAGACAGAATGTATGCACATTTAGTTCACTGTCAGGGCAGGTGTGAGGATAAAATGGTTAACATTCCCTAAGTTAGGATAAGTCTTTTAAATTTATGGGATGAGCTCTTTGCAGAAAACAACAGAGGTCAATTAGTGATAGCATTAGAAGTCATACCTCTGAATCTTAGCAATCCTCTAATTGAAACATTGTTTATTTAAGAAACAAAAATTGTTTTACAGCTATGTTCACACCTTGAAAGATGGTGCATCACTGCCACCACCTGATCTCTTGCTGAAGTTTATGGTGGAATCGACAACAGAGGAGAGAGCCCAGTGTGCTAACTGCGATTCAGTAAGTCAGTCAATTTTTTATCTTTATCTTTCATTGACTGTTGGATTGTTCTCATAGACTGTCAGTTTTTTAACCTGAGCACATTCAATGGGCTATTTTCCTCAACAAGAGATTAGATTGATCTCCCCTGAAGTCGCAGGTAAGTTCAGAGCGTCAACTGGAAATTCCTATATATTCTTTGAATGTTTTATCTCATTCAATTCCAGTTTTATACTATATTAGCCGATCTTGTACCAATCTGTATATTTTAATGGATCATCTACCACTTATACTTCCTTTTGTTTTGAAATAATACGCATGCGCTGCAGTTAATATCTGTTTCGCTTGTTGTTTAAACATGTTTTTATACAGGGTGTCCCAACGGCCCTTGTGCAGGTTTAATATAAAAAAAACTTAAAATTGCACAAGGACCGTTGGGACATCCTGTATATGTTCTGAATTAGTAAGAATGCACTTTTATCAGTTTCAAACAATAAAAATAGGCCATTTCAGAAGTTAAAAAATATCAAGAAGTACTTCACAAATTTACGCACAAATACAACCTAACAGACAGAATAGTTTACTTATTAGCTCCTGTGTGTCAAGTATTTATGTTAGACTTACTTCTTTTTATTTTTTCTTTGTGCTTTTTTTGTCTGCTCGTAGATATCCCCCCCTTTTTTTTTTTAATTCAACTCTTTCAGTCCCACGCAAAAAAGTGAGTTTGGCCCAAACAAAAATGGCCACCCCAGTGTGTTTTTATTGTTGTTGTTTGGAAGTAATTTTTTTAAATGTTCAAATGCATAAATAACTTTTCAACTTAAATGTGAAGTCAGTACTATTATATGGATCTGAAACATGGAGAACAACAAACAAAAAGCTGCAGACTTTCATAAATGGGTGCTTGCATAGAATAGAAGGATTAAAATGGTATGACAAGGTTACCAACGTGGAACTGATGACAAGAACCAGACAAGTGCCAGTGGAACAAGAGATGAGAAGATGATGGCGATGGATAGGACACACACTGAGGAAACCTGTTGATAGCATTACAAGGCAGTCATTGTTCTGGAATCCACAGGGAAAGAGAGGCAGAGGTAGACCAAAAAAACACATGGAGAAGAGAACTGAATTCAGAGGTGAAAATGATGAGGAAAACGTGGAAAGAACTTGAGCAGATGGCACAGGACAGGAAGACTTGGCATGTGTTTGTTGAAGGCCTATGCTCCTTGGGGAGCTAAAGGGTATTGATTGAGTTCAGAATGGAAACTAAATAACAGCTGATAACAGTGCATTCTTACTAGTTTAGAACATACACATGGTGTCCGAAAAGTTCTTGCGCAGTTTTAAATTATATAATACTAAAACTGTGCAAGGACTTTTGGGACACCCTGTATAAACACATATTTAAATGTACAGTAAAAATGTTATTAACTGCAGCATATATGTATAATTTCAAAATAAAAGGAACCATAAATGGTAGATGATTCATTACAAATATACAGATCAGTACAAGATTGGCAGATATAGTATAGAACTGGAATTAAATGAGATTTTTTTTAAAATACAAAGAATACATGGGATTTTCCAGTTGACTCCCTGAGTTTCTGCCACACCACCTATAAAAATCTAGGGCAGGTAATTTCAGGAAAACGGCTCGTTAATATATGATACATTGAGATGATATATTGTCATTGGTTGATGGTAAAGTTGTCATTATATTAGTCTTTGCCTGTAAAATGAAAAGCATCCTATGCAACAGATCTTGATCAATGGAAGTAAGAAAAGAGAGTTCTTCAGCATTACATAGAGCAGGTCCTGTCATATGGAATCAATTTATGAACAGTCAGTCAACAAGGAATAAATTCCCTGGAGGGCATAGTCGTGGTTTTACCAAAGTATGTTAGGAATGCCCTGAACAAATAAAATTAGCCATGAGGATGTCCTAACAGATGCCGGGGCACTAAGGAAACTTAGTGAATGTCAGAAAGAAGCTGTCTACTTGCTTTGGGCAAGTGATGAGAACAGAGAAGCTGGAATACAAGATTGTGATAGCAGGAAAGATTGAAGGAAAAAGAGATATAGGACAACAAAGAGAGTTGATACGGGACAGTTTAGCATCGTGGCATGGAAAGAATTGATGATCAGCACTTGGGACAGGAAGCTATGGAGAGATATGCTCACCTACACCAGTCAACATGGCGCACACACACACAAAAAGCCGAAGCTTGTCTATAGCCAATGCAGTGGGGAGTATGATGTGCAAAACTGGAATGCATTAGAGTGGGTATATTAGAACTGACTGGTTAGAGCGCTAGTCTCTTCCAACAAAGGTGCTCCAGTCTACCCAGATATAAATGGGTACTGGCTTTGCTCTTGAGTTAGGGAAGGAAAAGACAGCAAGGAAAGGAACTGCTCATCCACCTCTCAATGTTGGACCTAGTATATTGAAGTCTGTAATACTTCTTTCTCCTACAGCATTATTTGCTATGCGACTACCCTTTTTTTAATTTGGAACTAACTGGTCATGTGATATGACTATGGTGAGATTGTTCATAGGGACATAGAAATCACATCATTTATAACTAATTGTTACTTCTTCTTTCGCTCGCTTGAAATATATTGTCTATATCTGCAAGGTTATTTCTTGTATATACTTCACGTTCTTTTGTAGTTCATACAGAGGTCCGTATAGTTTTGTAGTTCTTACAGAGGTCCGTATAGTTTTGTAGTTCATACAGAGGTCCGTATAGTTTTGCTTCCAGTGTTGTTACTGAAACCACAACTGCAAAGAAAACCATGAAATGCTTTGGCACCGGCTTCTGCATGGCTTGTGGCCAAAAGTAGTGAGGGCCGCCATGCTCTATAAGGAATAATAAATGGGATATTCAGTCATACAACAAAAGTGTGCCAAGTCCTGTCTTGTGCCAAAAGGTCAAGGTCTTTTCATGTCTTTCTTTTCATTGTCATTTACTGTCTCCAATTCTCTTCTCTTTGTGTTTTTTAAAAAAAATCCTCCTCTAATTCTCTTCCCCTGGGGATTCCAGCACAAAGATTGCCTTGTAATGCTATCAGCAGGTTTCCCTCAATGTGTGTCCTATCCTTTGCCAGCATCTCCTTCTCGTCTCCTATTCCACTGACCCTTGTGTTACCAGGGCCCAAAAGGGGAGCAAAGAATAGTAACACTGTAAACTACCATGCATGTCAAAAAGTGACTAAGGAGGGGGGTATGGGACTGACTACCTTACCCTATAGAAACTGTAAGCCACAAAAACTTAACATTTATTAATTTTGCACATATAAAAATCTGTTAACGTATTTTGTCACGTCCAGACTTCAGCACAGATGTTTTTCTGTAACACGTGCATGCAGCCGCTGTGTAACCAGTGCCGTGAAGATACACACCGTGCCAAAATGTTCTCCAGTCATGACATGGTTTTGTTGACAAAACGAGCTCGGGAAGTACACAAGAAATGCTGTAAGTAGCTTTGTTTTCCTCTTTTCCCCTTCCCATCTTCTTAAGTGATTTAGCAGAGTGGTTGTAGGAGGCAGAGTTACCGGGACTGAAACCTGTAAATGTCATACTTCAGTCTGCCCAGCTGTAAATGGGTACCTGACTCTGCTCTTGGTTTAGGGACAGCAAAGGCAGCTAGAAATGAGACCTGTCATCTACACCTGATAGACCTAGTATATTGAAGTTAACAGCACTTCAGTTCCACTTTGGCAGAATATGCTTTGGGACTACCTTTTTCTGTTTAGGATGTTGACAGCATGAAAAATGTCCTTTTTTATTTATTTATTTTTTTTATTTTCTTCTTCTGCATTTATTCTCAGACGTCAACTTGAATATGTTCAAAGAAAGCAGTAGTCAGCTTGAGGCTGTTGGTATCTCTGTAGAGTTTTTCCAGGAATGGTACTGGTGATGGCCATTTGTGATTTCTCTGTTCCTTGCATGTTAAGCATCTTTGAAGTAGATGTTCAGCATTCATTTTATCGGTGCCCCAGTTACACTCATCGGTATGCATGGAGGCATATCTGGAGTCATCTTTATATGACCACTAATTATGCACAATGCTACAATATACATGTGTGGAAGTGATCCTCTGTCTGTGAAGCTAATTACACCCTCATTGACTCCACAAATCATCCACACACTTCCAGGTGTTCCCCCTGTGGTGAAACTTTTTGAGAACCCAGCATTGCACACTAAGCTTTGAGAAGTCATTTGAGCCCCAGACGTGATTCTTTGGCTTTGACCTGATTGACTGCATGCAGGAGGATCTCACAATGGGCCCAGTGATAGGCAGGGGGAGCTGAGAAGTGGCTCTGTGCAGGATATGACAATTCCTTGGGAGAGCCCAGAACCAGGGCACAGTATTTTAGCTCTGCATATTTGGAGAGCCTCTTTGGATGGTGGGTAATGCACAGAATACCACACGCTTCTTACTCCTAGCTTTGTATCAGATGTGATGATCCTTTAAATACAAGCCAAGTTGGAGAAACTGGAGCTCATATGACTTCAACTCAACACATTTCGGAATGGCAGAAAAGCCACATTTCGGAATGGCAGAAAAGCCACAGGAAAAGTCTAGATCTACAGTGTAGATAATATCAAGGAGTCTTCAACTTGGTATTGGCCGCAAAAGAGCGAGAAGTTCAGCAGCCCTAGTTAAACAACAACACTCTTCAGTAGTTCCTATCTTCAGCTTGTTGGTGTCATAATATGTTTTGGCCTGTGCGAAGTCTGAAGATTACCACATGTTCACTTCTGCTAAGCTGGTAATACACATGATTTGTTTGGTGGCCTGGATGCTTCTGTGTCTGCTGCTGATAAAACTCTTGGCCTTTTTTTGAAATTTGAGACTGTATATTAATTTTTAAGAAGATTTTTTGTTTCGTTAAAAAGTTTGGTGGTGAAAATACTTGAACACCTAAAGATACTATGATGTTTTGAACATTACAGCCAGTCAATAGCACACTGCTGGTTTTGGCAGACATATATGACATCTTACAACTTAGTCATTCCTCTTCTACTCTTGGGTGTACAGGTTTACCAGAGAGAGCACCATACTGTCATATTGGCTGTGATTATATCAAATCTTTGCCAATAAATGTGACCGTGCCATTCCATTTTATTTTGATTTTGTTTTTCTTTTTCTTTTGGTCAACATCGTTGTCTTAATCCAGAATTTTGTCACACTTTTGCTAGTGCTAATATTTAAAAGTTCTCACTTTTTTAACATGTTTGTGCGTATTAATTTTTGTTTTATAAGAACTGACATCTTCATCATTATTTACAGCGTTAGCTTTTCAACATGTTTCACCACCGGGGGAATCGTGATGTTGGGCCACTCTGGTGTGGCTATTTGAGCAATGGGCAGACAAAGTGAAGGTTGCATGTCTCCAGGACGCACCATTTAGAAGTGCTTCAGAGTCCTGGTTAGTGGTCAAACCCGTTAATTCACACAACAGTGTGAATTCATCTGCATCACATATGATGAGATTTATCTTTGATTATATTACGCTTATTTTTCATAGCTTTGAAATAGTGTTATTTAAACCATGTTTAAGTTTTATGTGGTTTTCTGCAGGTCTCCATGAAGAGCCATACATCATGTTTTCCGCGGAGAAGAAGATTATGCTGTGTATTAACTGCTTCAGGGATATGCGAATGTAAGTTGTTTTAGATGTTTACACCATTATCTTACTTGATATAGCTGTAGCTGTCTTTTTTCTTCCTTTTTTCCCCCAATACATCTTAATGAGTGTGGCCGTGTGTAGGTCCTAAAGATCTCTGGGGAGAAAGAATAGACCTATTGCTTTTCAGGCATGTCATAAGCCGTAGCTAATATGAGGTTGTGTATGGGGTCGGCAAGGTCATCGGGTGAAACTTCTTCCTTGTTCGTCCTGAAAAGGACGTTGGTTGCGTTGTGTCCGTTTACAGTGAAGCTGCGATATTTGCACCTTTTGGCCGACACATCCAACTTCAGCACGGCATTATTTGGGACCGTGTTTGCCTTCCCTCTTCGATCCCTAATGTCTCACCCAGACTGCAGTGCTGCAGCCTGTTTCCAGGACCACCACTTGGAGGTGGAGTAGGATCTTGGTCAGCTCTGGTTCGCTGGCCCTGACGGAAAGTCAAGCTATATCGGGTGAAACAAATTGCTAAAGAAACTACAGCAAGAGCACATGAAGGCTTTGGTGCAGGTTTCCTGCCAGTGCGTCTGCTGCACTGGTGGTCTCCATGCTCCTGAAAGAGTGAAAAAGGAAAATGAATGAATGAGCATATGTAATGCAGCTCACCTCGTGGAGGAAGCCTGTTCCTAATCGCTATTATTACTTACCTTGTGTTGAATTTTTTTATATTGAAGTTGTTGCTGTTTTGTTTCTTGAGATTGTCACTGGAATTTACTACAGTGACAACAGCAATTTCTGATTATGTATAGTAGGTATCACAAAGTACCGTTTCGCCACGGTCGAAAAATTCTGTGACGGGCAAGCGAGGCCCAGTTTGGGCCCTTTTCAACCTCGCTCTGCCAAGTAATTAATTTGCCTTTTCTAAATAAAAATTATATCTTCTGGTTCCTTGATCTTTCTTCTTTCATAATATGTCACTTTGTGGTACCTATGTATAGTATCATTTAAACAATTTTTTTTTAATGCATTTAGATTATCTCTGTTTTTATTTTGTTTTTTAAAACTGTTTACTTTTATTTGTCTGTGGCGAAGACCTTGAAGTGACAACAGCAATTCTCATTTATTGCTCATATCATAAAACAAAATGTTGAATGCATTTAGATTCACGCTGTCTTACTTTTCTTGACTGTTTTTATTCATGTGTCCATGACAAAGACCTTGAAATGACAATAGCAATTTCCATTTAATTGCTTGTATCGTTAAAAATACATGTTGTATGTATTTAGATTAGCTTTATCTTACTTTTCTTGACTGTTTTGATTCATTTGTCCGTGACGAAGACCTTGTGGTTGTAGTGTAGGCCTTGTCTTTGTCCTTTGTTTTAGTAAGATGTACGCAACTTGTTCATTGCCTGAGTACTGCTTTATTCCATCTCTAATTCAGTTTGTTTTGTTGAAAACACGTTCACAGTTTTTGGGTTAGTAATTGAAAAGATTATAACATTAAAATGAAATTTTTCATAATGATCCAAACAGTTAACTGTATGATATTGTGTAGAATGATAGATTAAACTGTTTTTGTATCGATTTATGACCTCAGGTCAATTTTCACCAAAAGTGGAGATACTCGTAGAGTAGAGCAGTATTAAGGTGATGTGTTGTTGTTCACCTCACGGTGATTTTAAGTGGATTTCTTGTGACTCTTCTTACATAATGATCATTTCTGTTATAATCTTAACAGCGAGAGTCGGGGCCACTGCCTGGACTTGGAGACTGCCTACAAACAGAGCTGCAAAAAGCTGGATTTGAGAGTTCAGGTTAGTGCAGGTTACTGTTCTGTTGCTTTGTTTGTTTCTAGCGATGCACAGGGATTTAGAGTTTTCACTCTTTATTGTTTGGGGTGAGTTCTGGGGCTTTCTTTCAAATCCAGAGGACTTCCCCAGTTCAGCAGGGTCAATTTCGGTAAAACATACCAGACCTGCTAATTGACGGGTGGTGTAATTCCACAAATTGGATGGTCCTTGCCCTAGAGGGGATTGTTGTTGTTTCAAGTGTTGTCTTTTCTTTTGCTCATTAGCCAGAATACGGAGAACGACAAAAGCAACAATCAAAAAGTTACAGACTCACAAATGGGTACTTGCATAGAATACAAGGATTGAAATGGTATGACAGAATCACTAACATGGAGCTGATGACAGGAACCAGACAAGTTCCAGTGAAAAAAAAAATGAGAAGGTGATGCTGGCGGTAGATATGACACACACCTGAGGAAACCTGTTGATAGCATTTCCAGGTAGTTCTTGTTTTGTAATCCTCAGAGTGATAGATCAAAGTAGACTGAAAAACACTTGCAGACGAGAACTAGAAACAAATGAAAATGAAGGAAGATATGGAAAGACCTTGAGCTGATGGCACGCCAGTAGAGGACTTGGCACTGGCACACCAGTAGAGGACTTGGCACATGTTTGTTGAAGGCTAGTGCTCCCTGGGGAGCAGAAGGGTAATGAATTAGCCAGAATGTTGCATTCAAGCATGTTACCTGTGGCGGCTTTTGAAAAATATAAATAATAATAACAACAAAACAAAAGGCAGAAGATATGCTGTATTTCCCACCATGTAAGATACATTTTCTTTCCTAGATATCTATCTTAAAAACATTCACTCTGCATCCTATAAAGTGATGATCTTGGCTATCAAAAACAAGCCTGTTATCTTTTGTATTTAAACTTTAGATGATTAAAATATTTTGTGTAGTTAACGATATGTTATTGTTATTGTTGAACATAATCAACATCATTGCACTCTGGGCAAACCCATAGGTGCTCAGTCTCCCTCAGTATATGTCGAAGAGTATGAATGCTAACTGTTCCTGTAGCTCGCTGGTTGTAGACAAGACGGATGTATCCTTTCATATGTCCATCTCTGTTAGCCTTACATTTGATGCCAAATTCTAACAGTCTTAACCTTGATGATTCATCTGTTGCAGTGTCATTCTCTAACAGGCGATCATTAATTGTTCTCAATATCTCTCCCTTATCCATATCCAGTGTCCCCACCATGGGTGCTCTTGATGCTAGTCTGTCAGCTCTCTCATAACCGCATACCCCTGCATGACCAGGACAGTAGATCCACGCTAGTTCCTGCAGATTTGAAGCTTCTATGAATGTTTTCCATTCATGCTGTAGCCAACCATTTTGAACCTTTCAAAGCATGGACTGAGAGTCTGACACAATGACTGCCTTTGTTAATGAAGTTTCAGATATCTACCATAAGGCTGCAGTAACTGCCTCTACCTCCTTTCTCATGCTGGAAGTTGTTATCTTGTAAGCCCCGCTATGTTCAGTGATGATTCTGCCCTTTACCCTAGCAGAGAAGCCCCAACCTGATTTCTCACCACGGATCACAGACCCATCTGTATACACAATGGCATTATCATCCCCATCTTGATCATTTATCAGTTGATTAATTTCATTATAATAAACCAGTCGGGGAGCCGCGCTGGTGTAATGGCTACGGCGTTGTACTGGCGACCAGGTTTTCATGGTTCAAACCCGGGCGTCAGCATTTGAAGGAATGTTTACGACCGGAAATTTGACTGAATAACCTGAACGGCTCCTGCACATAAATCCCATGTGGATGGGAAGGAGCAAAGCTCTTGACCGGGTTGGAAGGAAAGTCCACTGACCCCCCAGCCTCGCAATGACATGTCATTGGGCCAAAAGAGCTGGAAAGCTCGAGTGCCGCTGGTTAGAGAAAAAAATAAAATAAAAATAAACCAGTCGTGTATACAGTAAAATGCTTTCGTTTGAAAAAGGATAAAAGCAATATTATGTGTTTAATGTAGTAAATAAGTTCCTCTAATGTATTTGTTTTCTCTCCTAAAATCTTGTTAAATTATACGTGCATCTAACATTGCGAGAAATGCGGTAACTGTTTGTAATTTATAGACAACATCATGCATTTTGTATGGTAATGTCGAAGGTCATTCTTAGAACTTGTTTCTCCCACTAGGCCTTCCGGGAGCTGCAGAATTCGGTTCGTGAAGGCATTCTTCTATTTAAGACACTTCTTGAGGAGATAAGAATTAATGCAGACAAGGAGAGAGCTGTCATAGACGAACTATATGTCAGTTTGATGGAGAGACTGGGAGAGACCAAGAATCTGCTATTACAGAAAGTTGACAGGTTTGGGCTGAGTTGTTGTTGTTTTAATTGGCTTGTTAATGATGCTGATCCAGTACTGTCTGTTATAATTGACTTGTTAGTGATATTGATCCAGTATTGTCTGTTATAATTGACTTGTTAGTGATATTGATCCAGTACTATTTGTAATAATTAAATTATTAGTGATATTGATCCAGTCCTGCCTGTTTGGAAGGTCCTGGGTTCGATTCCCAGTAAGCCTCTCACTTCTGTCATTATTTCTGCTGTCTAGCCTACTTCTTTATTTCTAACGAGTGCCTGAAATGTACCTTTGTGTATTATTTATTTACTAGATCTACAGTGTAGATCATACTAAGGAGTCTTTGACTTGGTATTGCTGCAAAAGAGCATAAAGCCCAGCAGCCCTAGTTAAAACAACAACAACAAACTAGCTGAGAAGCCCCCAACCTGATTTCTCACCATGGATCACAGACCCATCAGTATACACAGTGGCATCATCATCCCCAGCGTGATCATTTATCAGTTGATTAATTTCCAGCTCAGCTTTCCCATTGGCCTAAGTTCTACACTCTGCCAAGGCTGATAATGACCTTCGGCAAGGCTTCTTAAGATGCTTTAAAGGGGTGTGAGGATTCTTAAGATTCTGTAAAGGCGGGTAAGACTTCTTAAGATGCTGTAAAGGGGTGTGAGGCTTCTTAAGATGATGTAATGGGGTGTGAGTCTTCTTACGATGATGTAATGGGATGTGAGTCTGCTTGCGATGCTGTAAAGGGGTATGAGGCTTCTTAAGATTCTGTAAAGGGGTATGAGACTTCTTAAGATGCTGTAAAGGGGTATGAGGCTTCTTAAGATTCTGTAAAGGGAGGCAAGACTTCTTAAGATACTGTAAAGGGGTATGAGGCTTCTTAAGATGATGTAATGGGGTGTGAGTCTTCTTACGATGATGTAATGGGATGTGAGTCTGCTTGCGATGCTGTAAAGGGGTATGAGGCTTCTTAAGATTCTGTAAAGGGGTATGAGACTTCTTAAGATGCTGTAAAGGGGTATGAGGCTTCTTAAGATTCTGTAAAGGGAGGCAAGACTTCTTAAGATACTGTAAAGGGGTGTGAGGCTTCTTAAGATGATGTAATGGGGTGTGAGGCTTCTTAAGATGATATAATGGGGTGTGAGTCTTCTTACAATGCTGTAAAGGAATGTGAGGTTGTTTAAGATATTATAAACGCGTGTGAAAGGTCAAAAGATTAAGATGCACTTTTTAATGTTATCATCGTTGTCAGAACAACTGTATAGACAATATCCTCAGCTGCTAGATACCTATTAACTAAGGTAGCACCACTGTAATGTGGATTTATAATAATAATAGTATAGTGCGTTTCAAAAAGATCGGTCGACGATTGACTTCAAATATCTCCATATTCCTTGCACTGATAAACATGATTTTTTGCATGTGGTCTTATATTTTCAATGTCCCAAAGTTTTTATAACATACCTGTCAACCTCCTGAGACAAAAATCTGTACGCCGGACCAAAAAAATCCTTACAAACACCCAAAAATCCTTACGCAAAAAATATATTAATAAATTATACACAATACAGTTTTAAAATGAGAAATGACATATACAAATCTATTAGCATTTGAATTATTGTGATATAAAACATGCTAATAGTCTCAAACTGTTCTTTACATATAAAAAACTTAGTGATCATGAGGTACACTGTTCTTTCGATGTACAGTGTTTTGTATTATAATCAACACATGCACTTTTAGCACTTTGCAGAATTGCATTTGTGGGCTTAAAGTCTGCATAGCATGTATCAATGTTAATCTTACACTGTAAAATAGAAGTGAGTGTGTCCGCATTCATGGACCTCCTGCAGTCTGTGTGGATAAATTTGCAAGGTGGCAAATGCACCCAATACTAAAAACATACGGGTTTCTCTGCTTGATCCTAGTAAGTACTGAGTTTGATTTCCCCACCATGACATTGCAGTTGTCACTAGCAAAGCCGATGCAATTTTTCCATGGAATATGAAATTTTGTGAACAGATTATCAACATCACTGAATATCGCCTCACTGGTTCCACCACTGCATACAGGCATGTCCAACAATCTCGTTCTTGGTCCCAATCCTTCTTCAAAAACTCTCACCATAATAGCTAACTGCTTCTCTGTTTTCTTGTCATTTGATTCATCAACCATTAATGAGAAGGGTGTTTCCCTGCACAGCTTTATCACTGGTTCTGTTGCAGATGGAGCCAGGCAGTTTTAAATGATAAGTGTTGTCTTGGTCCCCTTCGACTGGAACTTTCTGGCAATATCACTGTCAGGAAACATTACAGGCGCCAAGTCACAAAAGTGATCAGCAACAGATGCAGTTAAGTTATGCTGGGCAATGAAATTGGCAAATAAAACTTCAGCCCTTATAATGCCACCCTCTTCCTGCTTTGGCTGAGCAAAAAAGGTCTTAATAGATGCTCCCTTCTTCATTGCAAACATTTGTTCATGCAATTTCGATTTAAAATGTACTTTCAGATCATATAATCCTGAAGCTACTACTTTAATATCTTTGCTGCATAATCTACAAAAAGCATGGGTTGATCCTAACTTGGATGCATCTACAATGCCAGGGAAGAGTTTAACCCATTCGACCTGAAACTTACCATGACCTGCAAGCTTTTGTTTCTTTGAATTAGGCTCAGTCATCATTCAGTGGATGAAATATGTCAACTAATAATCTTTGTAGATGAAGAGAATGATTAAAAAATACAACGAACAAAGCAAACGGCTAACCGCCAAAAAAAAACATAAAAATAAACAAAATTATGAACAGAATATCAAATCTAGGAAGAAAAAACGTACCACCAAAAATTTAAAAAATTATTATTTACGAGTTGGTAGCTTAAAGTGATAACAGATTGCCACTTTATTAAAAAATAAAGCAGCTAATCTCGAGCGCTGGAATAAAGTAGGCCTACTCAACGCAAAGAAACTTTTTTTTCTAGTTATGTAGGGCCTATACAGAATATTATGACAATTTATCGGAAATATATTGAGGGGCAAGATGTAGGCCTAACTGGAAAGATTAAGGCCGCGATTAAATTGCAACAAAGCAAAACAACAGCAATATTTAACCAAGTTATAAGTACAAGGGGATTGACATAAGTCTTGGGCCTGACCATGAAGGACATGTAACAGAGAGCTGAAATTTTGTATAGTGTTTATTCCTTTTCAATATAGCCACCGTCTGAATTGACACACTTCTGCCATCTCTGCTTGACCTTGAAAAGACCTTGGGAGTAGAACACCCTATTTTTCAAACTAAACCAGTCATCACATGCCAGTATAACCTCTTCATCGCTGTCAAAATGATTTCCTTTTAGCTTTTTTTTAAGATTTGGGAATAGAAAAAAGTCTGATGGAGCCAAATCTGGAGAATATGGTGGGTGTGGAAGAATTTCAATATTCAAATCGTTGGCTCCTAGCTGCACAAGCCATGCTTTGTGAGAGGGCGCGTTGTCTTAAAGCAAAGGAAGATTTTGAGTGCGCGTTATCCCTCGTTTCCTGGTCACAACCTTTCTTAGTTTGGTGAGAAGATCTGCATAGTACTGTCCATTAACTGTTTTGCCATGAGGCAGATAATCTTTCAAAAGGACACCTTTGCCGTCCCAAAAAACAGTCAGCATCACTTTTCCTGCAGATTTCTGCGCTCTCGGCTTGACAGGTGTTGGGGAGCCCGGGGTTTTCCATTGCATGCTGGCAATTTTGGATTCAGGGTCATAATGGTGTACCCAATGACTGACACTTTTTGAGCAACTGTTGACAGCAATTTGCCTTCGTTTGCTTCTGTTCGCGTGTCAACAGTCGCGGAACCCAGCATGCACACACTTTTCTCATGTTCAGTCTGTTGTGTAAAATTCTATAAACTGTTCTTTCATTTAGTTTTACTCTACTAGCTATCTCCACAATTGTCATTTTTTGATCCTGGTCAATGATTTTCTTCACTCTTGTTGCATTTTCATCGTTGCACTCCGAGGCTGGTCTACCAGATCTTGGCAGATCAGCAACATTTGAGCGGCCGCACTTAAACTGTTGACACCAGTTTTTTACCAAAGTATATGAAGGACAAGAATCACGAAACACTGGTTCCATCTCCCTGTGTATTTCTGTAGGCGTTTTTCCCTGAAACATCCGAAATTTTATCACAGCTCTGGCCTCCTTCTTTTCCATTGTTTTGTCAAATCTTTGGAGCAGCAGATCCGGTCAATAGGGTTCATTGCGCCGTGCACCGTAGCGGGAAAACCCATTGAAGAAACAAACGCGTACTTCACACATTCAGTGCAAATATGATGAACTTTAAATGTGCCAAGTTTCATCTTCCTCCTGTGACTCCTTCATGGTCAGGCCCAAGACTTATGTCAATCCCCTTGTACTTAGCTTTTTTAAACAAAATGGCGTCATTGATAACAGGTAACTTTAAAAATACATGATGTCACGCCGAAAAACGAAAACGTTTGAGGCCGAATTCAAAGTGTTTGCCGAATTCTTGAGTATAAAAGGATTGGCAATCCTCCGAATACCGGTCCCAAATGACTCAATACGGTTTGTGTTAGAAAATATCACTTGCAGGGCCTCATTTGGTAATGCCGGTTCAGGGGCGACATTAAATGGGGAACAAAAATCTAAAATTACATTTTAATACTCAACAACGTTGGTCGACTAAACCATGGCATCCATGATCATACGGTTGTTGTTCATGCTAATAATTTCGTTGACCCTGTACACAGTGAAATTCACACCCAAACTATTGAAGATGTATGGATGCAAGCGAAGAGGAAACAACGTTACCAAGGCGACACTAGTCGTGGAAAGTTTCATTCTTATTTAGCAGAGTTTAAGTGGCGCTATAGTCACAAACAACATGTTTTCGGGCAGTATTTACAACTTTTGTGCGAAAATTTCAACATATAACCTTCTAACATTATTAATACATATTCACTTCACTTCACCGGGCGCCAAAAGTTCTTTTTTGGCAATTTCTGTGTTTCAAGAGTAGTTTCCCATTCATTTCTACTATTCGGAGGAGTGCCAAAGGATTTGATTGGTTGCTGGGAGAGACCTCAGTTTAAAAATGAACGCCGAGATTTCCGGAATGAAAAATAAAAAAAAATTAGTTACAAAAAAAAAACTTGGGCTAGAAAATATTTTCTGATTTAAAATGTAAAAATGTCTATACAATTCGAATGTTAGAGGGGTTTGTTAACTGATTACTACGTGAGGTCCTTTTTTATTTAGAATTTTTGATACTTTTAGCAGTGTAGAATTTAAAAACAAGGGGAGAAATTCGTACAACGAGTCTGTACGGCCGTACACTGCTAAAAGTATCAAAAATTCGTACATTGTACGAAAAATTTGTACAGGTTGACAGGTATGTTATAAAATTCAATGTTGCAGGTAGTGTTCTTTTCTTGCAATGGCTAATTCCTTTGATCTTTTTTAACGAAGTAATTATTTTGTCCTGGAAGAAAATAATTTACCGTAAATGACGGAAGTTGCATATTTTCGGCATAGGCGTCTATACAATTCGAATGTTAGAGGGGTTTGTTAACTGATTACTACGTGAGGTCCTTTTTTATTTCTTCGAAATATTTGAGAGAATAATAACGCTTATTCGTTGTAAATGTTACTTTTTATACTAAAACGTGAATGGATGCATGAAGAGGTGAAAGTACTGTGTATGTTAAAAATAGTAGTGAAATCGCGGAGATAAAAAGGAAATGAATTGGTTTACATATACACATAGATGGAGAAGAAAACATATAAGGTATTTACACACTTATTCTGAGTCAGACGAGTCTAACATATTGATGACTATTCTCGGCTGAACGAATGACAGTCCATCTTTTTTCCAATAGTCATTTTCCTCTTTTAAGATATGGTCTTCACATTTACACCAATAATCTTTGTCTATCTGTGAGAGGGCGGCATATGTTAGTTCTTTCATATTGCATAGTTTGAAAGTTTTATTTTCAGCTGCCACCTGTCCTTTAACTTTTGCCCAAACGAGTTCAATTGGGTTTAAATGTGAATGATAACGTGGCAGTCTCAAACACATATGACCATGCTGTTTAATCAACTTTTCTATATGGAATATCTTGGTCTTTTGTGATTTCTTAACAAGGGACAGTAATTCAGGTTTCAGAAATCCCTCGTTAAATGGAATGTCTTCTTTTCTAAGCCAAATCTTTATAGCATCTTTTGTACTCGAAGATGTCGGGATTTTGTCTTCTTCTGTCACAGCGTTGTGGTATGATGCGTTGTCCATTATCAGACAGGATGGTCTTTCTAGGGACGGAAGAATAGTATTTTCAATCCACTCTCTAAATGTGTTACCGTTCATCTCGGTATGATAGTCCCGGTTGTCCGTATAATTGGAAGTGAAAATAAGTTCAGCATTTTTCACTAGCCCATTATGTCTGCTGCCTGCATGTGCCATTATCAGACGTTGTCCTTTTCCACTGGGTACACATCTTTTAATCATTCCATCTGATAACTGCCATTCCTTTTCACTTGTGTGGTGTGCATTGATCCAAGTTTCATCCACATACATAATATCATAATCTTGATTATGCATTTCCCGTACTTCACGTAAATATTTACTTCTCAAAGATACTAAGTGCGGCTTCTCGCAGATGACGTTTCTTCCACTAGCGTACTTCCTAAACGTAAAGCCAATGCTTCTAACAGTTCTCCATAATGTTGATTTCGACACATCAATGTCATTGTGTGTTCTCGGCCGAATTCTCAGTTTTCTTATTGTCACAGTTTCTTTGGAATTGAACATTCTACAAATCTCTCTTCTAATCACATCCCTGTCAAAACTATCTACTACTTCTTTTCTTCCTTGCGTCCTGGTATTGATTGAACTGAAAATTCCATTAGCTTTGAGTAATTGACGAAATGAGCGTTTACTTAAACCCAAAGTGTGAATAGTTCTCTTTTCATGATTTGATAGACTCCGATGCAGTTTACCACGCTTAGCTTCTCTGCATCTTCACTGCCATTGTATGCAGTCTAAGAAACTTGACTTTCATACCCATTGTATTACAGACCTAGAATACCGCAAGATACGCCTATGCACTGAAATACACAATCAGTAGAACGGTAACCGAACGCACCAGAAGGATCAATGTAATGTTCAAAACAGTGCGATAGTGAGCTGAAACACGGGAAAATCACGTAAACTTGCGTTCAAGATGTTAAATCGAAATAGCGCACAAATATGAAGGGGTAAGCCCTCTCAAAACACGGTTGGACTAGGAGGTGATCGATTTTGTATACTTTAAATAAAGAAAATTTAAAACCATAAGTTTGTTAACGAGGAAAAAAATGTTCCCCTCGGGACATAGCGATCATTAGGTCATATGCAAAGTTGCAACAATTACGATCAAGTGGTTGCAGAGATATTGAATATTAAACAGCGGCAAACATTGTGAAACGCACTATAATAGGCTCGCTCCCTAGGAGTACGACCACACCACAATGGCTGACATAAGAAAATCAACACCTTCTACAGGTACTTCCCTTTAATACTTAAGCACACACAATAAGGCCTCACACGGCCAACAAACGTATGAAATACAATATAACAATGAAATGCCTTACAACTTAGACTGTCAGTAACAAACCCGATAGTATGATTTACACTGGTAAACTTCCATGACTAACGCTCACTATGAGCGGCAAAAACTGTGACAAAGAAATACTCAAATCTTTGGCAACTTATAACGGCCTGTAACAAATCCAGTCCAGACACTACACTGTCCTAGAATCACAACTTAATAATCCAACAGAACTGGAAAATGGCAAGCATTTCTAACAACTAGTCCGTAACAGGGACTCCACAGCTAACGCTGGCAAAAGGGAATATATATCTCCGTCCTTCCAGGACCAGAGGCTAGGTTGTCACTAACTCCCTTCGCGCCTAAATTTTTCCGTTTCCGCTAGTCACCTGACTTACCGATTTAGTTAAATCAGTGTTGCCAACTTCAGTGTTGTCAGTCTGATTTTCCATACAAAAGATGCACTGCGAAATAGCAACGTGACAATCGTCATTTTTCAGCTCCTTGTGGGACACATGATCCTGTCAATCCCTCCTGTCCTGTGCCATTCAAACATCTTTACATGTCTTATTGATCCCTTGTATGTCTGCAGTTCTTGTCTCCATGTATTATTTTGTTGTTGCACTCTGTTTCTCTTATCCTTGGGATACCTGAACAGGGAGTGCCTTGTAGTGCTATCAGCTGGTTTTCTGAATGTGTGTCCTATCTAACGAGAGCATCTTCTCTTCACCTCTTATTCGTTTATATCACTTCTAACTTCTGTTTGATTTTTTGCC
Source organism: Oreohelix idahoensis (assembly GCA_024509875.1). NCBI lineage: Eukaryota > Metazoa > Mollusca > Gastropoda > Stylommatophora > Oreohelicidae > Oreohelix > Oreohelix idahoensis. The sequence goes on along the minus strand of JAMPIV010001345.1, from coordinate 114,393 downwards.
TAAACACTGGTGTTTGGTATGTTTATATGTTTGTAAATAAATATAGATCAACTAGTGATTGTAAGAAATTACATTTCTTCTTCTTCTTCCTCATTCGTCCTGAAAAGGACATTGGTTGCGTTGTGTCTGTTTATGCCAGAGCTGTGATATCTGCACCTTTCGGTCGACACATCCGACTTCAGCACGGCATTTTTTGGGACCGGGTTTGCCTTCCCTCTGCGATACCTACTCTCTCAGCCAGACTGCAGTGATGCAGCCTGTTTCCAGGACCACCACGTGGAGGTGGAGTAGGGTCTTGGTCAGCTCTGGTTCGCTGACCCTGATGCAAGCAGTCAAGCTATGGGTCGCTGACTGCATTGTCTATTGCTGCATCTTTGGGTCCTGAAATTACATTTAATGTTTGTAGAAAGATTTTATTAATGGCTTTACAGTTCATTAAACTGTTTTAATCTGGGAACAGAAAGAAGTTTGTGATTAATGCACAAGTTGAAGATCATACTGCATTTGAATAGAAGAATAGAAATAACAGAAAATAGCATTGGCAGGTTCCAGGAACACGTGTACATTATCTTCATTGTCATGTTTATTCCACATGGAGCATGGAACCATGGCTGCAGCTAGCTAGCCCTGTTGTAGGAAGCCTGCACACCTAAGTAGTCATGGGCTGTGGTTTCTGTAGTGGTCTGTTCTGCCAACTACAGTGTTGGCTCCGTGCCTCCATAGGGAGAAAAATAATGGAAGTGATGACGATGATGAGCGATCTATGTAACTCTGATGTCAGGGTAGTCTTTTTTGCATGTGTCTAAAACAACAGAGAAGTTACAGACTTTCATAAATGGCTGATAATGAACTAGGATGATGATGAGCAATCTCTGTAACTCTGATGTCAGGGTAGTCTTTTTTTTTTGGATAACTCTGAAACAACAGAGAAGTTACAGACTTTGATAAATGGAAGCTTGCACAGACTAGAAGGATCAAAATGTTACGACAAGGTCACCAGTGTGGAACTGATGGACAGAACCAGACAAATACCAGTGGAACAAGAAGGGAGGAAGAGATGTTGGATAAAGAAGATTAGGAAAACCTTGAACAGATGGCACAGTTTAGGAAGGCTTGGTGTGAACTTGCTGATGACCTATACTTCACAGGGAGTTGATGGGTAATGAATCAATGAGCTGTGTAAATTTTTGATTTTTTTCTTGACTTTTAATTGAGTATTGAATTTCTGTTAATGTCATCGTTGTTGCTGAACTAGGACTACTGAGCTTCTCGCTCTTTTGCAGCCAATACCAAGTTGAAGATTCCTTGGTATTATCTACACTGTAGATCTGGGCTTTTCCTGTGACTTTTATGCCATTCTGGAAATTGCTGAGTTGAACTCATGAGCTCCAGTTTCTCCAACTTGACTTGCATTTAAAGGATCATCACATATGGTCCCAAGCTAGGAGGAAGTAGTGTGTGGCATACTTTGCATTTTCCACCATCCAAGAGGAATCTCCAAATATGCAGAGCTAAATACTGTGCTCTGGTTCTGGGCTCTCCCAAGGAATTGTTATGTCCTGCACAGAGCCACACTTCTCAGCTCCCTCTGCCTATCATGGGTCCATAGTGAGATCCTTCTGCATGCAGCCAACCAGGTAAAACTAGAGTTACGCCTGGGTCTCAAGTGACTCTTCCGAGCTTAGTGTGCAATGCTGGGTTCTCAACATATTTCACCACAGGGGAAATCCCTTGAAGTATGTGGATGATTTCAAAAGTCAGTGAGGGTGTAGTTAGTCTCACAGACGGAGGTTCGCATCCACGTCTGTAAACTATAGCATCGTGCCCAGCAGGTGGTCATAAAAGGATTACTGCAGATATGCCTCCATGCATTTAGTCGTATAGACAAGATAACTATCTTATGTTATGAGTGGGCCACAATAATCCAGATAACACTTTGCAGTTGCATTTTAGATTGTGTGCCGCCACATTATGGTGATAAATTGGTGAAAGTTTCAAATAAATCAATCAATACCCTTTAGCTCCCCAAGGAGCATAGGCCTTCAACAAACCCATGCCAAGTCTTCCTGTCCTGTGCCATCTGCTCAAGTTCTTTCCATGTTTTCCTCATCATTTTCACCTCTGTTTCCGTGTTCTCTTCTCCATGTGTTTTTTGGTCTACCTCTGCATCTCATTATGGTTGTAAATTGGTGAAAGTTTCAAATATGTATTAAATGCTAATTTTTTTAATATGACTCGTAAAATAAAAATTTGTGCTGTTCAAAATACTTTTATTAATTATAAAAGTTTTACCTTATTTAACACTAGACATTAATAAAAATTATTTTAATATAAAGAGGAATTTTTTTAATATTGATGTGTTTGCTGACAGCGTGCTGCCACAGAGCCCTCTAGGGTTTCACTTCAGGGTGTAGTACATGCACCTTATAGTGTCATTCTGAAACCCTAATAATTCTTAATTTTGAAATACATCTGGCCCCAAGGGTTTCAGATAAGGGGAATGAGGATCTGTATGGAGCACAGTGTGAAGCCACTTCCGTTTTTTTTATATCGATCTCACAGCCAGTTCAGTGATAAAGAGGCAGCATTTAGATCACAGCTTAAGTCGTTGTCTGCCCTTCTGCCAACCTTACATGTCCATCTGGTCATCTCAAGTGCATTTTCTGGATCAGCAAACAAGTTTGAGTTCTTGGACTTGGCATATGTAAGTTTGGTACTTTTGGACATATTTAAAGTTTAATGCTTTGCTGAGTGTGTAGCTGTTAATTTGTTTGTGTATATGAGTACCAGAAAGAGTGTTTTTGAAGAAGTGTGAGTGAGACCCTATAAGGGAAGAGTGGAAGAGCGAAGCTTGTATCACTGACAGAGAATGTGATTTCAGGGAGAATCTTTGAGAATGAGTAGAACAGAACAAGTATTTGTTTGGTGGGGGGGTGGGGTGGGGTGGGGTGGGGCGGGGGTGTCAAGAGACAGAATTTGTGTCTGTGAAGTAGAAAGTCAATGACTACAACCCACAAAAGCCAGATCCAAATCTCAGAAATGAGGTATCTGAGAAAGGCGGTTTAAGTAACAAGAAGAGACATTGTCCGCAACCAGATGATAGGCAAAGCCTCAAAACTCAGCCTCTGCAGACCCAAGTAGAACAGTCTCAATTATGATGGTTTGGCCACGTCTGCAGAATGGGAGAAAATCGGCTACCACGACAAGTTTGGGAAACTAAGAGCTGAGAGAACAACATTAGACAATCTCTGAAGGACCAAGGACTAGATCGGAACCAGGCCAGGCGGAAGACAGCCAATAGGATAGTATGGTGTTATCTCTGGCAAACCTCTATACTAATAAAGAAGAACAAGTATGTGTGGGAGTGAATGTAAGAAACATTGTATAAGTGTAGCAGAAAATTATGTGAGGGAGAATGTTTGAAATGTTGTAAAAAAGAACAAGTATATGTGAGAGTGTGTTTGTATGGGGGTGAATGTGAGAGATGTTCTTTAACTGTAGCAGAAAATTATATGAGGGATAATGTTTTAGAGTTCTGACACAGAGGGAACATTTGCTAGTGTGTTTTGAACTGAATGCTGTAAAGAAATAGGTCTTGACAGAAAATATATAAGATTAAAAGAAACTGCTACAGTGAGATAAGGTATGAATTCTTCTTGTTCCTTGATTGCCATGCTTATTCTTGATACAGCCTCCTCCTTGGGCAAGCCTCAACCTTTACAGTTTTTTTTTATTTCTTCATGCATATTCCTTGTCATGTGTTTAGCCTCCATGTCTTCTATTTCCTTGCATTTTGTTTCTATCCACCGTTCTTTTGCTTGTCTACATGTAGTACATATTTGTTGTTTATTTTATATTCTGGAGTGTTTTTTGCTCTCTTTCTTTCTGCCAGTCTTTTGAAGATGTCATCTGTCATTTGAATTTGATTTTTCTTAAACTCCTTTTTAGGTAAATTTGTATTAGTTGATTGTATCCTTGCTTTTAAACATTCCCATTTTGTAGTTACTCTTTCTTCTGATTTTCTCTCCTGTATTGTTGCAGGCTTTGTCAATAACTGCTCATACTTATTTTTGACATTGACAAATGTTATATATACTCTTTATGACACAGAAACATAGACAGTGAATAAGCATTTAGAAGACAGAACTGAGGACCTTGACATCTAGATATAAATAGGAGAATGGGGCACTCCTCATGAAAAATAAGAAAATAAATAAAGAAGTCCTAGAAAAGGAAATGAGTAGTGAAAAAATGAATGAGAAAAAAATTAGCCTGATAAAGTATTCTGGACACATAAAGAGACACATCGTTAAACGATGTAACAGACTGATGAGTCAAAAGCCGACAAGGAAGAAAAACATATATGGGAAGATAGGACCAAAGAAAAAAGATGTGTATTTAAACTGTGTAGTGTGATCTTAGTGAAAGGATTCCGTATCCATTTTTGGGTTCCTGCACCCCCTTGATTTTTACTAAACCTTCCCATACCACCTTGTCTTTTAGTAAACCTTCCCATACCCTCTTGTCTTTTAGTGAACCTTCCCATACCACCTTGTCTTTTAGTAAACCTTCCCATACCAACTTGTCTTTTAGTAAACCTTCCCATACCACCTTGTCTTTTAGTAAACCTTCCCATACCCTCTTGTCTTTTAGTGAACCTTCTCATAACCTCTTGTCTTTTAGTGAACCTTCCCATACCACCTTGTCTTTTAGTAAACCTTCCCATACCTTCTTGTCTTTTAGTAAATCTTCCCATATCCTCTTGTCTTTTATTAAACTGTCCCATAACCTCTTGTCTTTTAGTAAACCGTCCCATACCCTCTTGTCTTTTAGTAAATCGTCCCATAACCTCTTGTCTTTTAGTAAACCTTCCCATACCACCTTGTCTTTTAGTAAACCTTCCCATACCCTCTTGTCTTTTAGTAAACCTTCCCATACCCCCTTGTCTTTTAGTAAACCTTCCCATACCCTCTTGTCTTTTAGTGAACCTTCTCATAACCTCTTGTCTTTTAGTGAACCTTCCCATACCACCTTGTCTTTTAGTAAACCTTCCCATACCTTCTTGTCTTTTAGTAAATCTTCCCATATCCTCTTGTCTTTTAGTAAACCATCCCATAACCTCTTGTCTTTTAGTAAACCGTCCCATACCCTCTTGTCTTTTAGTAAATCGTCCCATAACCTCTTGTCTTTTAGTAAACCTTCCCATACCACCTTGTCTTTTAGTAAACCTTCCCATACCCTCTTGTCTTTTAGTAAACCTTCCCATACCCTCTTGTCTTTTAGTAAACCTTCCCATACCCTCTTGTCTTTTAGTGAACCTTCTCATAACCTCTTGTCTTTTAGTGAACCTTCCCATACCACCTTGTCTTTTAGTAAACCTTCCCATACCTTCTTGTCTTTTAGTAAGTCTTCCCATATCCTCTTGTCTTTTAGTAAACCGTCCCATAACCTCTTGTCTTTTAGTAAACCGTCCCATAACCTCTTGTCTTTTAGTAAACCATCCCATAACCTCTTGTCTTTTAGTAAACCGTCCCATACCCTCTTGTCTTTTAGTAAACTGTCCCATAACCTCTTGTCTTTTAGTAAACCATCCCATACCCTCTTGTCTTTTAGTAAACCGTCCCATAACCTCTTGTCTTTTAGTAAACCATCCCATACCCTCTTGTCTTTTAGTAAATCATCCCATAACCTCTTGTCTTTTAGTAAACCATCCCATAACCTCTTGTCTTTTAGTAAACCGTCCCATAACCTCTTGTCTTTTAGTAAACCGTCCCATAACCTCTTGTCTTTTAGTAAACCATCCCATACCCTCTTGTCTTTTAGTAAATCATCCCATAACCTCTTGTCTTTTAGTAAACCATCCCATAACCTCTTGTCTTTTAGTAAACCGTCCCATAACCTCTTGTCTTTTAGTAAACCGTCCCATAACCTCTTGTCTTTTAGTAAACCATCCCATACCCTCTTGTCTTTTAGTAAATCATCCCATAACCTCTTGTCTTTTAGTAAACCTTCCCATACCCTCTTGTCTTTTAGTAAACCTTCCCATACCCTCTTGTCTTTTAGTAAACCTTCTTGTACCCCCTATTCAGTATAAGAGAAAATAAATTCTAGAGTTTACCATGCTCATCAGAAAATAGATAAAAAGATTGTTTTATCAGAACATGATCAAATAAGTTAGTGATACAGTTGATTCTGTTGCTTGCCAACCAACAGTTTTATTCTTGGTACAGTTCTTGGAAGAGATACCCACATATTACGCTCAGCCTCCTGTTTGTTTCTTGCTTTGGATTTTATTGAGAACTTGACTCTCTACTCTTTTTCCATTCCACGACCATCTTTCAATGACACTACCACCTGTGCAGAATATCAGTAGGATAATACTTATTTACCAACCCCTATAATCCCTTGACAAGCTTCTCATACCCTCTGGGAGTACACATCCCTCAGGTTGGGAGAGCCCCGTCTTAGTTGGAAAGAACATGAACAAACATTCAGAATGTTATATTAATTTTGGCAGTCTTGTTTGACCCACATTAATTTCTGCCTTCCCAGGTCTTGATTGAAAGGTTGAAGTCCATTGTTCAGAAGCAGCACCCACTGCACCCAACACAAAGTGGTCAGATAGATACAACATGTAAATCTGAGTTCTTTAAGTAAGTATGTAAAGTGGTTGTATGAATAATGCATTCAAATCTGAGTTGTTTAATTAAGTACATAAAGTGGTTGTACCAATAATGACATTCAAATCTGAGTTGTTTACGTAAGAGTGTAAAGTGATTGTACCAATAATGACATTCAAATCTGAGTTGTTTAACCTTTAGCACGCTGCATTCTTTTCCCGAAAACTTGCCCTGCAGCTGCATTCTTTTTCACAACCCCCCGTTTTTATAGTGGGCGACTTGTAATGTCTATAGTTTTTGTGTTTCTTGGTCAATTGCTATCATTTTTGGAATTTATATAAATAAATGAATGGTGAATCTGATGATATAAAATTTGTTTGTGTACATGTTAGATGTGATAGGAAGAGAGGAAAGGAAAGATGAAAAAAACGATAAAAAAATTTTAAAATTAAAAAAATAAAATAAAATAACCAACAAACAAGTGTCCATATCTCAATTATCTCTTGCATCTCAATGAAAGTCATTTGACCAATACAAATCAAATGACGATCTTTTCATTACACCCATCATCAGTAGCAAAGCAACAAACGCCCATGTCAGCAGTGACATTCGGCCGTAACCCTAAATCTTTCCAATAAATGTAATCCTAACCCCTAAACTTTTACATACTAGCAATGACATTCTACTTTCGTTTCCATCTCTGTCATCAACCATATTCTGAGAACCGATATTAGTGCTTATAATGACAAAAATCTCATCCCCACCGCATGGTGTCAGAATACAATAAAATTAGAGCGAAAATGGCCGCGTGTTCGATGCCGATTCATTTCGATTAAAAAAATTCACAGAAAATAAACGCGAATGCACCCATTACTAAAAAAGATCAGAAACGGAAGCTAACTCTCTCTCAGATAAGTTTAAAACTTAACATCCGGGGGTGAAGTCACGCGTACACACATTCTAATGCTAGAAAACGAAAATATCCGCTTGTCAACATATGTCGACAACAGCAGGGAGAGCATAGGTTACCTTCGTCAACATATGTCGACAGCAGCGTGCTAAAGGTTAAGGTAGTACATAAAGTGGTTGTACCAATAATGACATTCAAATCTGAGTTGTTTAAGTAAGTACATAAAGTGATTGTACCAATAATGACATTCAAATCTGAGTTGTTTAAGTAAGTACGTAAAGTGGTTGTCTCTTTGTTTTTATCTACTTTTACTTTTAGATATCTGGCATAGTTAGTCCACAATTTGATTATTTAAAATCAAGATTTTGTCCAAAGCATTTCTGCCTACTCATAATTGACTAAATGTTATTTTTGGTTTCAGAAGCGTTGAACCACTTTTATACATACCAGTGCAGAGGAGCCTTAGTACTTCAACCGCCAATAGGTAAAATAGCAGATTATTATTTATAACTGACACTTTCACCACAACAAAAGGTGAACAATAAAAATAATTCAGATAACTGCGAGGGTCATTCCAAAATTTATGTACAATTTTTTTTTTTTAAATACTTCTATTTTCCACAGCTGTGGCTTTCTCAGAATTTGTAGATATTTACTGTTTCTATTCATTGTTAGTTCATTGACTTCCACCTAGTGGTAGCTTTCTCAGAATTTGTAGATATTTACTGTTTCTATTCATTGTTAGTTCATTGACCTCCACCTATTGGTGGCTTTCTCAGAATTTGTAGATGTTTACTGTTTCTATTCATTGTTAGTTCATGGACCTCCACCTATTGGTGGCTTTCTCAGAATTTGTAGATATTTACTGTTTCTATTCATTGTTAGTTCATTGACCTCCACCTATTGGTGGCTTTCTCAGAATTTGTAGATATTTACTGTTTCTATTCATTGTTAGTTCATTGACCTCCACCTATTGGTGGCTTTCTCAGAATTTGTAGATATTTACTGTTTCTATTCATTGTTAGTTCATTGACCTCCACCTATTGGTGGCTTTCTCAGAATTTGTAGATGTTTACTTTTTCTTTTCATTGTTAGTTCATTGACCTCCACCTATTGGTGGCTTTCTCAGAATTTGTAGATATTTACTGTTTCCATTCATTGTTAGTTCATTGACCTCCACCTATTGGTGGCTTTCTCAGAATTTGTAGATGTTTACTGTTTCTATTCATTGTTAGTTCATTGACCTCCACCTAGTGTGTTGTTATCTAAAACATTCAGAATGGGGCTGCAGCTGAATCCATCCAGTTATTGAATCCTTGGTGTTTGAGAGCAAGGAAGTGAGAAACATCCATTGTGTAGCCCTCTTCTGTATTCTGACTACACTTGCTTTCCAAGTGTCCAGTTAAAATGACAGCTGTTACACGTCTGCTATAATCCTGTTGATTGCACTCTCAAAAATTATGCATGTCTGTATTGATGGTATCCTGCCATAAGTCATAGATAGTGACATGTATGTATTGATGGTATCCTGCAATAAGTCATAGATAGTGACATGTCTGTATTGATGGTATCCTGCCATAAGTCATAGATAGGGACATGTCTGTATTGATGGTATCCTGACATAAGTCATAGATAGTGACATGTCTGTATTGATGGTATCCTGCCATAAGTCATAGATAGTGACATGTCTGTATTGATGGTATCCTGCCATCAGTCATAGATAGTGACATGTCTGTATTGATGGTATCCTGCCATAAGTCATAGATAGTGACATGTCTGTATTGATGGTATCCTGCCATAAGTCATAGATAGTGACATGTCTGTATTGATGGTATCCTGCCATAAGTCATAGATAGTGACATGTCTGTATTGATGGTATCCTGCCATAAGTCATAGATAGTGACATGTCTGTATTGATGGTATCCTGCCATAAGTCATAGATAGTGACATGTCTGTATTGATGGTATCCTGCCATAAGTCATAGATAGTGACATGTCTGTATTGATGGTATCCTGCCATAAGTCATAGATAGTGACATGTCTGTATTGATGGTATCCTGCCATAAGTCATAGATAGTGACATGTCTGTATTGATGGTATCCTGCCATAAGTCATAGATAGTGACATGTCTCCATTTTCCCAGATAATAATTGTTCTTTAAGCACCATGCCTGTAGGCGTAGGGGACCATGTCTCTCCACAACTTGTTGTCCCCAGTACTGTGTTATCAGTTGTTGAGTTCTTTCCATGCCATGATGTCAGACTGTCCAGTATCTTCACTCCTTGTTGTCATCAATCTCTCTTTCCTTCAATCTTTCCTTCAATCTTTACTTCAATCTTTATTTCAATCTTTCCTTCAATCTTTTTTTAATTCTTTCCTTCAATCTTTACTTCACTCTTTACTTCAATCTTTCCTTCAATCTTTCCTTCAATCTTTCTTTAATTCTTTACTTCAATCTTTACTTCAATGTTTACTTCAATCTTTCCTTCAATCTTTACTTCAGTCTTTCCTTCGATCTTTACTTCAATCGTTCCTTCAATGTTTACTTCAATGTTTTCTTCAATCTTTACTTCAATCTTTACTTCAATCTTTCCTGTTGTCATAATACATTCCAGCTGTTTACTCCTCATGGCACGCCCAAAGAAAGTGGATTGCTTCCTTCTAATGTGGTTGATAAGCTTCCCCTTAATGTGATTGACCTCTGTCCAGAAGACAGATGATGATCTCCTCATGACTCTTGTTAGCTGTCCATGGTCATTTAACATTCTTGTCTTATGAAAGGCTTATCCCCCCCAAGCCAAGATAATTACTTAGCCCAATTACCAACGTTTTGATGATTGACAGCATCATCCCTGTACACCTTTTGCAGTTGCTTTTGGATATTTCCCACTGTCCTGTTCGAACACACCAAGATTTTTTTAAAATTTCATTTTCTTTTTTTTTTCTCACTTTTGTTAGATTCTTTGTGTTGATATTTTTCTTTCTTGTTTTGTATTTTTACTTGCTTATTTAGTGTTTTTTTTTTTTCACTTGTTATCCATGTCCTTTCTCCCTCTTTGTCTTTCTGTGTCGCACACCTTATCTTTTTTTTTTTTTTTTCATTTACTTTATTTCCACGTGTTCGCAGTGTTCATTGTCTATATCTCTTAGCCTTTCTGATTTTTCTCACCTTCTTTTTGTCTCCTGTTTGTGACTGACCGATGAAGGATAGACCCCCAGAACATTTTGAGTGTATTGTACAGTTGTAAAACTGACTACATACAAATTTATATATTTTTTGCTTTCTCTTTGCATTAGCATGACAGCGATAACCACAGGGACGTCTTGCCCAGGAAGTCCAGTAACCCATAGGTTGACACCTAACCACGTCAGACGGGCAAATGGGCTAAACGGGGCAAAAGTCAAATTTATAGATGCCAAAGGCCAGTTTGCTGAGCATTGCCGAGAGTTTGAGAATGCTCACCGGGTAAGTGATAAGTCAGTCACTACCCAGTGATCATCTTCTTTCATATATGTCCACTTTTTTGTGACATTCTTAATTGTTCTTTCTGGGTTTGAATTTTCAATCAATTAGTACCCTTTAGCTCCCCGAGGAGCATAGGCCTTCAACAAACACATGCCAAGTCTTCCTGTCCTGTGCCATCCGCTCAAGTTCTTTCCATGTTTTCCTCATCATTTTCACCTCTGTATCCAGTTCTCTTCTCCATGTGTTTTTTGGTCTACCTCTGCCTCTCTTTCCCTGTGGATTCCAGAACAAGGACTGCCCTGTAATGCTATCAACAGGTTTCCTCAATGTGTGTCCTATCCATCGCCAGCATCTTCTTCTCAACTCTTGTTCCACTGGCACTTGTCTGGTTCTTGTCATCAGTTCCACATTTGTGACTTTGTCATACCATTTCAGTCCTTCTATTCTACGCAAGCACCCATTTATAAAAGTCTGTAGATTTTTGGTTGTTGTTTTTGTTGCTCTCCATGTCTCAGAGCCATACAATAGGACTGACTTGACATTTGAGTTGAGGATTCTTATTTTAGTGTTGGACTTGATTTCTCTTGTTCTCCGTATGTTTCCCAATGCAATGGAAAAGATAACTGTTTCTTGCTTTTTGTATTCTTATTTTTATATCATTGTCTGTCCCTCCAACTTTGTCTATATTCATTCATTCATTCATAACCCTCCACTCCCAAAGGAGCATAGGCCTTCAACAAACACATGCCAAGTCCTCCTGTCCCGTGCCATCATCTCAAGTTCTTTCCATGTTCTCCTCATCATTTTCACCTCTGTTTCCAACTCTCTTCTCCATGTACTTCTTGGTCTTCCTCTGCCTCTCTTGCCCTGGGGGTTCCAGAACAAGGACTGCCTTGTAATGCTATCAACAGGTTTCCTCAGTGTGTGTCCTATCCATCGCCATCGTCTTCTTCTCATCTCTTGTTCCACTGGCACTTGTCTAGTTCTTGTCATCAGTTCCACGTTGGTAACCTTGTCATACCATTTTAATCCCTCTATTCTACGCAAGCACCCATTTATGAAAGTCTGTAGCTTTGTCTATATTACTGCCAAGATAAATGTACGATTCTACATCTTTTAGTGGTGTTTCTTCAAGTTCAACCTTGTTATCATTTCTTGCATTTATTCTCATAATCTTCGTCTTTTACCTGTGTATTTTCAGGCACACTTGTTGTGACCTCTCATCGAGAATTTTCATTTTCTCTTGCATCTGATTATGGTTATGGGACAGAAGAGCCAAGTCATCTGCAAAATCCAGATCATCAAGCTGTTTAGTCAGATTCCACGGGATTCCATTTCTGTTGTGTGATGTCGATGCTTTCATAACCCAATCTATTGCTAGTAAGAAAATAAATGGAGACAAGAGGCATCCCTGGCTCACTCCCGTTCTAATCCTAAACGGTTCTGTAAGTTGTCCTTCATGAAGAACTCTGCATGTCATGTCTTCATAGGTCTTCCTTATTAAGTTAATGATCTTCATGGGAACTCCATAATGCCTCATCAATTTCCAAAGCGATTTTCTGTCTACACTGTCAAATGCCTTTTCATAGTCCACGAATCCGATGCATAGCGGTGAATTCCATTCCAGACTTTTTTCAACTATTATTCTCAATGTGGCTAGATGTGAATCAGGGTGTTCAACTATTATTCTCAATGTGGCTAGATGTGAACCAGGATGTTCAACTATTATTCTCAATGTGGCTAGATGTGAACCAGGGTGTTCAACTATTATTCTCAATGTGGCTAGATGTGAACCAGGGTGTTCAACTATTATTCTCAATGTGGCTAGATGTGAACCAGGGTGTTCAACTATTATTCTCAATGTGGCTAGATGTGAACCAGGGTGGGATAGAATGCCTGGGAAAGCAACGTGAACTCATGACTCCAACTCGATAATTTTCGGAATGGCAGAAAAGTCATAGAGAAAACATAGATCTACAATGTAAATAGTGCCAAAGATTCTTCAACTTGGTATTGGCTGCAAAAGAGCCACAAGCTCAGCAGACCTAGTTAAATATCAACAACAACTTTCTGGGTTTATCTTTGATCTGTTGATTCTGTCACAGTGGTTGTCAAAAAAACTTTGATCTGTTGATTCTGTCACAGTGGTTGTCAAAAAACTTTGATCTGTTGATTCTGTCACAGTGGTTGTCAAAAAAAACTTTGATCTGATAATTCTGTCACAGTGGTTGTCAACAAAAAAACCAACTTTTTTTTTTTGGGCTTTCACTCTGTGGTGTAATATTGTCTATTTCTCAACTTACTTTCCCCCTTCTGGAAAAACTACTATGAATATGTGATCATTACTTCTGTAATCATTTCATATGTCTTCTTCATTCACTCTTTTATAACATCTATTTCTCTCATGAAATTGACAGTTTGTCGCAGGCTTTTCTCATCAACTGTACAGGTTTCGATTAATGGTGTTGGTTAAGGCCATACTGACTATCTGCTCCTCTTAAGGAACTGATGTTCTTGGGGGCCGAGTTCTACAGTTTGCTTGTCTTTCCCGCAAGGACATGTCTATCTGTTCGATTTTTAATTTGTTGAAAAGATGGTATTTTGAGTCTGCAGTGGCTAGTTTTCAGCCTGAAAATTATTTCCTGATCTCTTCTTGAAGAAATAGTAAGCTTTTGCTATATCAGATTCTGGTTGTTCTCTGTGCACTATAAAACCGTGGACATTATCAGTATTCAAAAGATGGGCCATCATTCTCGTTTTAACGCTCCATGAGGAGCATTAGGCAACCACTACAGTTGACAAGAAGCCTGCAGCACTTCATTTGTTGTTGTAGTGGTGGTTTCTGTAGTAACTTATTTTACTTGATAAGGTTGCCAGCACTGTGCACAACCTGACCATTAATAATCTCCAGTGACATGCCTGAGTGGACATTGGTATTATCCTGTCTTCATCTAATGAGACCCACCAGATTCCACACTGGACAGAAGATGTATATTTTTGGTGAATGTGATAAGTATTAAATGGAAATGGGTAAATATCTGGCACTTGTAAGAAGGAAAGAGGTGACACTAGACAGCTGAATAGTAATAAGAGTGATAGGCTTATCTGGGAATTGAGCAAGGGGCCATCTGACTGGCATCATAATCTTGCTGCAAGAGTGAATTGTTGAAGGACACATGGCCAGCTAAGTGCCTACATTATTTATTGCAAGTGATCAAATCTTTAGCATTATAAATTCATAGTGGACATTATAGGCTTTGTTACTACTATTGATATGTGTCCACCGGTGTCTTTGAAGATACTGCTCTTGTTAAATATTAGGTATAGGTGTTTATGTGCGCTTGTTTCTGGAAGGCTTGTGTTTGTTTATCATCTTTTTCTGGTTGTACTTTTACACCCTTAAGCCAGTTGTTTTCAAGCCCTTTCCTCCCCTGCATGTTTGTATGGCCCTTTCCTTTTATTCATCATCATCATCTTTTGCCATAATAGAACACAGAGCTACCACAGCAGTTGGTTGTGATGCAGGAATCCTGCACCAAAATACTTCATTGAACTCGTGCAGCAGTTGTTTCTGGAGCAGTTGTTTCTGCAGCAGTTGTTTCTGGAGCAGTTTGTTTAACATGAAGATTTGGCATGTCCCAGGCATAACGTCTTTGTTGTCTGCCTCCTACCAAAAATCCTGATACAGCCGAAGTTCTATTCTTTCTGTCTTTTGCTCCTGTTACCCAAAAGTTAAATGTTAGAAAACTTACTTACTTACTTAGTCGTTCCCCTTCTACTGTGAGGTGTAGAGGTTTGGAAGAGAGAGCGCCAGACTATCCTATCGGCTGTCTTCCTCCTGGCCTGGTTCCATTCTAGTCCTCGATCCTTCAAAGATTGTCTAATGTTGTCCTCCCAGCGGACTCTGGGTCGTCCTCGGGGTCTGGATCCTTGGGTCTTTGTTTCCCATGCTTGTCGTGGTATCCGATCTTCTCCCATTCTGCTTGTTAGAAAACTAATATTGACAAATTCCAGTATGTTTGAACATCTGTTGTATATGTCAGGTCTGTAAACAGTTTAAAATGATTAATTTCCAAATAATGATGAAATTTGGTTTGCATCGTTTTAGAATTTTTTATTTGTATTTACCCCTTAGGACCTGTTGCAGAGATTTGAGCACATGAAAACTCAGTGTCAAGAGTTGCAGAGAGACCTGACAATGCGTCGCTGTCTGGCTAAGAAAGATGAAGTCCTCAAGTTGGGTGTCAAAATTGAGAATGTTCAAAATCAGCTGGAGTCCCACTACAACACACTGGAACTGAAAATACCCATGTTGGAGAAGGTATGTAGCTTCTGGGAAGTTGTGATCCTCCATGGTGGACAATCATACATCATCATCATCATCCACAATATGCTTCAGCTTCCCAAGGAGCATAGACCAGGAAATTAATGCCAAATCCTCCTGTTGATGCTGTCAGCTCAAGGTCTTTCCATGTCTTCATTATTCATCCCTTTAATTTCATTTCTCTTCTACATATTTTTTTCGTTTTAGAATTTTTTTATTTGTATTTACCCCTTAGGGGGGGGGGGGGGGGGGGGGGGGGGGACAATGCGTCGGCTGTCCCTGGCTAATGAAAGATGAAGTCCTCAAGTTGGGTTTCAAAATTGAGAATGTTCAAAATCAGCTGGAGTCCCACTACAACACACTGGAACTGAAAATACCCATGTTGGAGAAGGTATGTAGCTTCTGGGAAGTTGTGATCCTCCATGGTGGAAAATCATACATCATCATCATACATCATCAATTATCATCATCATCCACAATATGCTTCAGCTCCCCAAGGAGCATAGGACCAGGAAATTAATGCCTAATCCTCCTGTTGATGCTGTCAGCTCAAGGTCTTTCCATGTCTTCATTATTCATCCCTTTAAATTTCATTTCTCTTCTACATTTTTTTTTTTTTTTTTTTTGGTAGGTTTTCCTCTACATCTCGTACCCTGGGGATTCCAGGGCAAGGACTGCCTCATAATGGGTTTCCTTAGTGTGGGTCCAGTCCATCGCCAGCTTCTTCTTCTCATTTCTTGTTTTACTGGCATTCATCTTGTTCTTGTTGTCAGTTCCACAGTGGTGATCTTCTTGTACCATTTCACTTGTCTGTTCTACACAAACACCTTTTTGTGATGAAAGTGTCTTTCTTTTTGGTTGTTGTTTTTGTTGGTCTCCATGTTTCACAGCCATACAATAGGACTGACTTGACATTTGGGTTGAATATTGTGATTTTAATCACCAATATATCACCAGACAAATACCACTGAAGCCAGACTGAATAAGATGTTGGAATTTGATGGAATACTTGTTGAGAAGTGATCTGTTGGCACTGTAAAACCAAACTTGTCTTGCTACTCCTAGGATAACAGGAAAATTGGAAGACACTAAACTCATGGAGGGGAGGAAGAGATGGAAAGAACTATTCAGGAAGGCTTCAGGAGATCTGGGCTAAGCTCTGTTTTCCCACAGGGAGTGGCAGAGCAGAAAAGGATAAACACTTTTTCAGTAACCGCAAAAGAGGAAACCATGTCAGAATAAACTGATATGTCATCTGCTATATAGAACTTCACAATATTAATTCCTGTGACATTTTTGTTCTCTTCCAGCATTGGGAAGAGTGTTTGGACAGAATCAACAATGAGCAGGATTTATACCAAGGTATATATTTTGTTTTTGTGCAATAAGCTGAAATCCAATTATTCAGAACCATGTTTGTGTAAGATTGCTTTAATACAGTCAGTCCATCTTCCTATCTGGCAACACCTTGGCTCGAGCCCTGAATAATATATGAGACTTGTATGATCTACAGATCACAAAAAAAAGGTTAAGAAACCCTGCTGGATAATCATTGTATTGGTGTGTCTGTACTGAGGGAGGCAAGGGCAAACAAATACGTTTCTTGACAGTTATCTTTTCCTTCGAACATGCTTAGACATCAGTTTGGGTGTGTTTGAAGGAAGTTTTGAAATTCCTTAAAACAAATATTTTGGTGATAACTCTATTGTGACTTTAAGAATATGTTCATCTTACTTGCTTCTATTAGTCATTTAAAAAACCACATATATCAAGGCACAGTAATTAGACACTGTCTTATTTCAACTCATCTTGGAGATGTGATAAAATTGACAGTAATTAAACAGTGTCTAATTTCATTACATCTTGACAAGATGTGACAAATTTGACAGTAATTAAACACTGTGTTATTGCAACTCGTCTTCAAGCAGTGACAAAATGAACTGTAATTAAACACTTCTTTTATTTTAGCTCTGACAGTAATTAGACAATGTCTAATTTCAGCTCTTATTCAAGATGTGACAAAACTGAAACTGACAGTAATTAGACACTTATCTTCTTGAATTTCAGCACAACTTCAAGATGTGATGCGACTTAAGCACGAAAGTCAACATCTGAAAGTCGTAGCCTCCCAGTTAGTCTCATTTGTGTCCTCCATTGCTGCACTCACTGAGAGACTTGCACCAAAGTATGTGACTTGTATGTGGTGCCATTAATGAGAATATAACAAATTATACATTTATTCACCCTATAGAATTGTAATATTTCTTAGAAATTAATTGGGTCACTGAAAGCAAACTGATGACAAGAACTAGAAGTGCACCAGTGAAGCAAGAAACGAGAAGAAGCTGCTGGAGATGGAAAGGACACACACTGAGACAACCTGTTGATATAGCTGTTACCACCAATATTAGAGTGCTATGGTATTTTCAGGCTTAAAGTCTCTATTGCAGAATTATAACTTCCATTGCGAATATTATAATGGTGGGTGTATAGATGGATCGATGGTAATAGGCAATGTCAAAGGGTCATAACATTGACCAACGGGTAATGATTCTGAATTGGAGTCATGGTTGGACATCACAGTATGCACGTTTATTCAGCGACGAAGTACAGACGTTCATGGTCATGGCGTAGTAGGTATATCATATCAATAGTACAGGTTATAATATCATGGCATCAAAGTACTTTGCATTATTATATGTCTTCAATCATGAGCTTGACCGACACTCTCTAACCGCCGACATCTCAAGGACGGCGATAAGCTCCACGGTGAGCAGTTCTACCATCTGTAAATATATACAGCAGGATGATCCCGATAACAGTCGGCAAGAGTCTGGAACCCACTAGCGACACGACATGACATATGCGTGCCGAAGTACAGCCAAATCTTGTCACGACAAAAATAGCATCAAATCCGATATATATTCGAGCCAGGTGTTGGCTAAAGTAGACGCTCCATACAAGGAGGTGTATTAATATTTTTACATGAAGTCTTCCCACGACTTGGGGCAAGACACACAATCGGCTCCGTCAAAAGTATGTCTGACTTCAATAGCAGACTTTAGGGATCTCTTTCAATAATGTAAACGCTGTTTAGCAACAAAACGAACAATCGCACCGTGATGCGCTATTTTGTTCAACTATTGTGTATGACGGCGCATAAATAACTAATCATATACAACTTCTCTTAGATGCGCTCACATGTGCGTCCATCAACACTAGACGGGCATGTGAGATCTAACACACTTAAATCCCATGCGGAAAAAGGACTTAACAATAGCATTATCAAACAATCCCTGTTCTGGTATCCCCAGGGTAAGAGGTAGAGGAAGAACAAAGAACATATGGAAAAGAGAACTGGACACAGACATGGAAAGACCTTGAGCAGACGGCACGGGACAGGAAGACTTGGTGGGTCTAAGTTGGTTGAAGGCCTATGTTCCTTGGGGAGCTGAAAGGTGAAGAAGAAGAAAAATGCAGACTGTAAAATTAGAAATGCTTGGTGTGTGTTTGTCTGTCTGTGTGTGTGTCTGTCTGTGTGTGTGTCTGTCTGTCTGTGTGTGTGTAACCAGGGATGCTAAGCTTGTCACTCTTTTGCAGCCACAACTCCCCTTGGTGAGATAACGATATTGATTGACAGTTCAGAAGTTTCCTTGACCTTCAGCCAAATATATGTTCCAGACTGTAATGTTTGTTTTTTTAATAAAGTTTTGGCGAGGCACGTCTCATTCAACCTAGTTGGTTATATTTGGGCGCATGTCCAAATATAAAAGAACTTCAGGTCTTGAAAAATGACCTTTTGACTGTAATGTCTTATTGCTCTTGTATCTTAGGCTTGGTCAATCTAACCAGACATTGGAGCAGGAACAGAACATGGTATCACTTCTAGATGAGATTAGTGCGGTACAGCCAGACAGCCAACAAAGGTACGTTAATGTGTTGTGATTCAAATAAAGCTGTAGTTTTTGGTCCTCTCTATCGCAAGCTGAAACAATACCGCCTGCAGTTTTCGCAGTTGTGAATCTGTACACAAGAACCGGAACCTTTTGACTGTGTCTGTCATATTTAGGTTGGGGAAGATGCGAATATTCTTTGAAACCAAGAGTTATGTTGGCAGTAACACTAGTAGCAACCATTCAGGTCCTCCATGTGCCAGACAAGTGTAGTCATCACCATCGTCTCCTTGTTGCTCCTTTCAGAGCATGAATCCACCACTGCTGATGACACCCTTGAGGAAGCCTACATCAGAGCACATATGTTGTTGTTGTTGTTGACCAGTAATTTCTGTAGCAACCTGTTTAACATGAGGAGGTTGCCAGCCCCACACACAACCTCATATTCATCTCCTCTGATAACTTGCCTGTAGGAGCAGTAATCTTATTCTCTCTGTCTCCTCAGAGACTCACGGGACATACTTTCACCTGTGCCTTGACATGATACTTTCCCCTCTGCCTTGACATGTTACTTTCCCTTCTGCCTTGACATGATTCTTTTCCTTCTGCCTAGGCATGATACTTTCCCTTCTGCCTTGACATGATACTTTCCCTTCTGCCTTGACATGATACTTTCCCCTCTGCCTTTACATGATACTTTCTCTTCTGCCTTGGCATGTTACTTTCCCCTCTGCCTTGACTTACTTTTCCTTCTGCCTGGGCATGTTAATTTCCTCTCTGCCTTGACATGATACTTTTCCTTCTGCCTGGGCATGTTACTTTCCCCTCTACCTTGACATGATACTTTTCCTTCTTCCTGGGCATGTTACTTTCCTCTCTGCCTAGGCATGATACTTTCCCTTTTGTCTGGGCATGTTACTTTCCCCTGTTCCTGGGCATGTTACTTTTCCTTCTGCCTGGGCATGTTACTTTCCTATCTGCCTGGGCATGGTACCTTCCCTTCTGCCTGGGCATGATACTTTCCCTTCTGCCTTGACATGATACTCTTCCTTCTGCCTGGGCATGTTACTTTCCTCTCTGCCTTGACATGATACTTTTCCTTCTGCCTGGGCATGTTACTTTCCCTTCTGTCTGGGCATGATACTTTCCCTTCTGCCTGGGCATGATACTTTCCCTTCTGCCTGGACATGATACTTTCCCTTCTGCCTTGACATGGTACCTTCCCTTCTGCCTGGGCATGTTACTTTCCCTTCTGCCTTGACATGATACTTTCCCTTCTGACTTGACATGATACTTTCCTCTCTGCCTTGACATGATACTTTTCCTTCTGCCTGGGCATGTTACTTTCCCCTCTGCCTTGACATGATACTTTCCCTTCTGCCTGGGCATGATACTTTCCCTTCTGCCTGTGCATGGTACTTTCCCTTCTGCCTGGGCATGATACTTTCCCTTCTGCCTGGGCATGATACTTTCCCTTCTGCCTGGGCATGATACTTTCCCTTCTGCCTTGACATGATACTTTCCCTTCTGCCTTGACATGATACTTTCCTCTCTGCCTTGACATGATACTTTTCCTTCTGCCTTGACATGATACTTTTCCTTCTGCCTGGGCATGATACTTTCCCTTCTGCCTTGACATGATACTTTCCCTTCTGCCTTGACATGATACTTTCCTCTCTGCCTTGACATGATACTTTCCCTTCTGCCTGGACATGATACTTTCCCTTCTGCCTTGACATGATACTTTCCCTTCTGCCTTGACATGATACTTTCCTCTCTGCCTTGACATACTTTCCCTTCTGCCTGGGCATGATACTTTCCCCTCTGCCTTGACATGATATTTTCCCTTCTGCCTTGACATGATACTTTCCCTTCTGCCTGGGCATGGTACTATCTTCCGCTGTTTCTTATCTCCAGATCAGCTGGACAAAAATGGATCTGTAAGTTATGTGACCTTCAGTCCTCTTTTATTATATTTTTATCTTGAGAATAATGTTTATAAAGCTAGGCTTTTGTAATCTGAAATGGTATATACTTAGCTGCCCATATCAGGGTTTCATTTGGACATAATTTTTTAAGTTGGGTTGTTTGGGGAATTGCTAACTGGATGCTGTATACAGTGCATCAGTTTTGACTGGATGAGAAAAGATTAAGCTCTGAAAAAAGAGTAAGGGAACATCAAGAATTAAAAACTAGGAACTACTGTCTATATCTGAGTATAAGTCAATCCAACTATAAGTCGACACCAAGACTTTTGGACTAACAAGCTTGCAAACTGAATGACCTGATTATAAGTCGAAGTTAAAAAAACAGATGCAAGAAATTTTGATATTTCTGGCATGTTGCGATATTTTCACTCTTTTTTAATTGAAGGGTATGAAATTTAATTTCTCATTGAGTAATGAAGCAACCATTTTGCCAGGGGAGTTCAAACCCATTCATTTAGTTCTACTTAAGAGCTGGAAATGATGAAGTTTTCCCTCTCCTTGCTCATTTCAGTTTTGAAATTTCTTGCAAGGAGTCTTGTATTTTACTCCAGTCTAAAACAAGTTTTCGTCAATTCCAAATTCCCACATTGCATTGGAATTGCCATGGCTCTCTGCAAATTCTGTCACTTTCACAGTTTAAACCAGGCTCATAAGAAGTATTCTTTCTTTTCAAACTTATTTTAATAGCACCTTGGGGACATCATTTTTTTTTAAACTAAAAGCAGTTGTGTCCACAACAAATGATTTAACCAGCGTGCATGCTAGTGTAAGCATGATGGAAATTTTCTATTTACATTGTTTGTATCTGTATCGAGTGTATGTTTTTATTTTAATAATTACTGCAATAAACAGGCTATAAAATTGATTCAAACATTTTTTAATGTATTACTTAAGAACAACACTGACTTGTTTTAGCTTTCTTAGACTGTGTCACAAACCTCCTTAAAAAAGGATCTTCCATCTTGGATGGCTGATTTGAAACTGTCTTTTATTGACTTGCACCTAAACACAAATCATATTTGTTCCCTTACTTACTTACTTAGTCGTTTCTCTTCTACCGTGAGGTGTAGAGATTTGGAAGAGAGAGCGCCATACTATTTTATCGGCTGTCTTCTTCCTGGCCTGGTTCCATTCTAGTCCTCAGTCCTTCACAGATTGTCTAATGTTGTCCTCCCAGCAGACTGTGGGTTCTCCTGGAGGCCTGGCTCTTAGCCTCCCATACCTGCCGTGGCAGCTGATCTTCTCCCATTCTGCAGACATGGCCAGACCATCTTAGTTGAGACTGTTCTACTTGGGTCTGCAGGGGGTGGGATTTTAGGCCTTGACGTATCGTCTGGTTGCGAACCATGTCTCTTCTTGTTACTTCACCCACCTTTCTCAGATACTTCATTTCTGAGGTTTTTTCCCCTTGCTACATTTGTCAAATGTCAAGTCAGTCTTATTGTATGGCTATGAAACATGGATCACAGCAAAAACAACCAAGAAGTTACAAACTTTCATAAATGGGTGGCTGCTTAGAATAGAAGGATTGAGCTGGTACAACAAGATTCCCCATCTGGAATATGATAACAAGAACTGGACAAATGTCAGTGGGACAAGAGATGAGAAGATGATAACAATGTATACGACAAATACTGAGATCTGTTGATAGCATTACAAGGCAGTCCTTGTTCTGGAATCCTCAAGATAAGAGAGGTAGAGGGACACTGCCAAATACATGGAGAAGAGAACTGGAGACAAATGAAAGGGATAACTTAGCATGTGAGTACCTTCAGTGAGTGGCACAGGATAACTTAGCATGAATGTGTTGGCTTATGCTCTTTGAGGTACTAAGAAGTAGTGATGATGAATAATTCAATATTTACATGGAGTAAAAGTTTAAAGTTTACCATTCTGCCCCCACCCGAACATTTCTACATGTTTCATACCTTAGCAGTTCAAAGTTCAAGATGTGACGAGCTTCTGTTTTTTTTTCAGAGTTGATGCCATCCGGGGAGCTGAAGAGGAGAGACAGACCAATCTGGCACATCGAACAAATCCTCTGGACAGTGAGCTGATCAAAACTAAAGGGCTGCTTCGAGCACCCTCACTCCGTGAGATGAAGGTTGAGAGGAAGAAAAGACTTGATAAGGAGGAAGGGGAACATTCAGGCCACATGCTTTCCTCTGCGTCTCCTGTTGCCAATGGTGACAAAGATATAGATGCTAAGCCATTGTGTCATGAAAGCTGCATTGTTGATACACAATCTAATGACCCCAAAAGACTTTTGTTAACACAGCATCACACTTCTAACAACAATAAACCAGACCCTGTTTCAGATAGCCAGTCCACCAACTGTTTAAGCTGTGATGAAAATCACCTAGCTAATATATATTCAGGTAGCAATGTAAATGGCCATGTTGAAGATTATGTTTCTCTTACCTTGAGCAAAGAATCAACTGCTGATAGTAACAACGATACAGAGATATTAGTAAAATCTGCTACAAAAGATACCACAGAGTCCAGTACTTTAACCTCACCAGCTTTGTCTAAAGATGGTCAGAAGCATTTGACAGAGAGACGACAGAGGAGAACAAGGGAAAGTGCACAGAGAAAAGAAAACAGACCTTCTGTTGAAATTGACAATGAAGTCAGAAGAAATTTGTTGAAGGATGTGGAAAACTTCAAAAAGAAAGAGTCCCTGAACTCTCCAAAGAAAGTAAATGGTGGTGAGGATTGTTGCTAAGCTACATGAAACAGCCTCATGTAGTCCCTGGTGGTCTCTGAGAGGACATAGAATAGGACTCATGCGCCTTCAGGGGCATGTTGTAAGGGGTGACAAATATGAGACTGGCAACCTTGTCATGTCAAACAAATTGATACTAAAACCACCGCTGTAAGAGCACGTAGATGTTTTGGTGCAGACTTCCTGTTAAAGGGGCCAGCTACTCTGGTGGCTCCATGCTTCGTGGGGAGCAGCAACAAAAACGGTGGTGGTATATAAAGCAGACGTGAAGAGTTTTCCTATTATGAAGCAGACGTGAAGAGTTTTCCTATTATGAAGCAGACGTGAAGAGTTTTCCTATTATGAAGCAGACGTGAAGAGTTTTCCTATTGCTTGAATGTAACTGATTTTTTTTGTGGTAACAGTTTTATTTTGGTAACCATCAGATTTGGTTGGACAATATATTTGGTGAAAATATAATCTGTTACAAAATAGTGAGCTTGTTTAGCATACTCGGTTTAAGCATATAGTCATACCCCACTTAGTGCTAGTTCATTATAGCACTCTTGCAAATTCGTATTCAGTCTTTACTCGACACTTTTATATTGTTAAAAAAATCCACCACGACTCCAAACACCAGTCACAATACTCAGAACTTACCAAGAGCAGCCATCATCGCAAACATTTATTTAGCTAATCAGAGGTCTTCACACACATACTCGGCCACTCACAAGCAATCAAGGCTTTTTTCTCATGGTATGTAGTCTAATTCTCTCTTAGCTGAAGCTCTATCTCAAGCACATGTGCGAACATTCTTGTTCTTTTGCAAATTGTTTCTATTGTTGTTCATCCATATCTGAAAAACAGCCTGCAACTTCAAATGCTGGTATGCATCTGAGGTGCAGAGGAAGCTTTTGCTTGGATATGGGAGTGCAGTTGTAGAGGCAGTTTGAGGTGGGTGAGTGTTAGGTGCTTCTTTGAACTTTGCTATATCCACAAATTATAAAAATGCAGACAAGACAAAGACAAAAGCTTCTGCAACGATGACCTCAAATTTGTCAGTGATGAAGATGGCCCATTCATGGAGCTACTGAGAAACCTCCACACTAAAGAAAATATAATGAACTCTTAATGTTTACTCACGATGAAGCCGAAGTTCCAGAAAGGCCCACAGCTGGTCCGTCATCTTTTTTTTTTTTTTTTTTTAACGTACGTACGCCCGCTATTACTCAGTCGAGAATCTCCAGTTAATATATCTAACCTGAGACTGATTTTTGCGTGAGTATCCCTTTTTTTCCTGTACAATGACAGGTGTCCGCTCGCCATTCAGGCAGATACTCGCTGTCTTCGGATGGTACCCATTAGAGCTGGGTTGGCTCAGGAGCAATCAGGTTATTCCAGTCCCTGGTCGGCGACACTCTTTCAAATGTCTCCACCAGGGCTCGAATTAATTCAGTCCAAGTCCTGTTCGACAACACTCCCTCAAATGTACTCACCCGATCACCAGCGCAGTGTGGTAACCATTACACCAGCCCCCCCCCCCCCCCCCCCCCCCCCCCCCCCCCCCCCCCCCCCCCCCCCCCCCCCCACCCCTCCGGTCCCCCATCTATCCGGCTCACAGCTGTATTAATGGGTTGCAGGAATTACTGTATGATATACTGCTTGTTAAAAGTACAGTAACCTATCATGTGTATTACCTGTATGATATACTGCTTGTTAAAAGTACAGTAACCTATCATTGCCATGCACTCCTGCATGACCAGGACAGTAAATCCACACCAGTTCTTGAAGATTCAAGGCTTCTGTGGATGTTTTCCATCTATGCCATAGCCATCCATTTTGGACTTTGCGAAGTGGCAGTGAGAGCATGGACAGACTAGCTTTGAGAGCACTCATAGTGGGAACACTGGATATGGATGAGGGAGAGATACCAAGGATGGTTAACGATCGCCTGTTTGAGAACAGCACTGCAATCAATGAATTAACGAGGTTAAGATTGCTGGTATTTGGCATCAAATGTAAGACTAGCAGGGATGGATGTTTGAAAGGATGCATTTATCACGTGTGCAACCAGTGCACTACAGGAACAGTTAACATTCATACCCTTCAGTATTTGCTGAGAGAAACTGAACACCTACATTTTTGCCCAGAGTGCAGTGACGTCAGGTCTGATCAATAGTAACCAATCAGGATCACATTACCGTTCATATTATGTTGTAAATACACATCAGAGCAGCGCTGCTTAACCTTTTAGCCATCCCATGCTTCATATCTTAAGAAGCCTCGTACCCCTTTATCGTTTTGCTCGCAAAAATATGCCAGAAATGCAAGAGATAAAAAGTTTCTTTTGAGGAAATGTTATTTACAAAATGTGACGACGATTCGGTATATAATTCACTTTGTCACAGTTCTGTTTCATACAAATGTATTTGATTTCTGTGTATTACACTGTGTTTATGATGATTGGTCTTCTAAAATATATGGCATGTCTCGTACCACCAGAAGGTGGATCTCACATCCCCCAAAGGGTGCCCACACTCCTGGTTAAGAATCATTGGTTTATAGCTTCATTTTTTTTAGGAATGTATCATAAGTGCTAAGCGGGGTATCACTGTCATTGGACAAAATGGATTATTGAACAGAAGGGATTGAAGTGAATGTTGCAAGGTGGCTGCAAAGTGGCTACACACTCATTGTATCAGTGTAGAGAACACTTCACTTGGCTACACACTCATTGTATCAGTGTAGAGAACACTTCACTTGGCTACACACTCATTGTATCAGTGTAGAGAACACTTCACTTGGCTACACACTCATTGTATCAGTGTAGAGAACACTTCACTAACATTTTCACCTTTTGGGTTGTTTTATGGTGTTATGTTATCCAATGAAAGGTCGTTTGTGATTTAGTCCTTTTTTTTTTTTTTCATACGCCCGCTAATACTCGAGGCGAAATCTCAGGTTATTGTTAATGTCTAACCTGACATTGATTTTACGTGAGTATCCCTTTTCTTTGTACAGAGACAGGTGTCCCTCGCCATTCAGGCAGATACTCGCCGATTTCGGAGGTACCCATTAGAGCTGGGTCGGCTCAGGAGCCGCCAATCCCTGGTCGACGACACTCCTTCAAATGTTCTCGCCAGGTCTCGAGTTAATCCAGTCCAATTCCCGGTCGACGAAAAATCCTCAAATGCCGTCGCCCGGGTTTGATCCTGAATCACCCGGTCGCCAGAGCGGTGTTGTAACCACTACGCTAGCGTGGCTCCATATTTTTTAGTCCTATAAAGTCCACTGTTTATCAAGTTTTTAGAGGTATGAAGTTAATCTTGCCATAGGAAGGTCATTTATGGCCTAATCCCATACAGCCCACTATTTTTGTTTTGTTGAGTTTTTAGATGTATGAAGGTTAATGTACTACACAAAGGTCATTTGTGATTTAGTCCAGTAGAATCCAGCATTTGTCGAGTTTTTAGAGGTATTGTGTTAATGCTGCCATAGGGTCATTCATGACCTGATCCAATACAGCCCACCATTTTTTGAGTTTTAAGATGTATGAAGTTAATGTTACCACAGAAAGGTAATTTGTGACACAACCTTGTTAACAAAAAAAGGTTGGAAGTGTTGGAGGTAAAGAAATACCACCTCATGAAGATCATTTACATCAGTAATCTGATCAAAGGTCTTTTATTTTTATTATTGTGTGAAGTATTCATGACTTGACACAAAACAACCGCAATTTCTTGGAGTTTTACAGGCAAAGACATTTATCACACTATTGTCATTTGTGAACTGGCTTTGCAGAATTAAGTTGCTTGTTCAAGTTGTAGATGTAATGATAAGTTCATAATATGAGGTTCATTAGTGACTATGTACGAGTGTATGTATTTACTTTTTCCTTCCACAGTTGTCATGAAGTTTAGTGGTGAGTGTAAGTTTGCATTCATGAGCCAAGTGTCTCACGTTGGCTGCAGTGAGCCCGTGTTGTTGTTGTTGTAGGAGGATGTTTCTGTTATGTTGTCTATCTTGGTCTTCCCCATGCCTTGAAACCAGATCTTCTGTTGTTGTCGGTGCGTAGTGGTCATTTATCAGGCCACATGCACTTGTGACTGTATTATGGAAAGCCATATAATTTTATCCCACTAAATCTATCACATTAGAATTTTTGAGATATTAAAATGTTACACAAATTATATAAAAAATTATTTTGTCATCAGGATGTTTTTTTCCTCCTCTTGTCAGAATCGGATATTCTTGAAATGCCGTAACAATTTCTTGTTTAATACTTCAGTATAGTAACAAATAAATCCAAGACCTGTGAACAGGAAATAATTAACACAGTATGTTGCAGGCATTTGTCAGAAATAAAGAAACAGAAAACTAGGCAACAGAAAAGTAACACAAGTGATAGGGTTACCAGGGAATCGAACCCAAATACTTTCTAACTGCACTATTGCCTCGCTACAGGAGTGAATCATGACCCAAACACACTGACAACTCAGCACTACAAAAATGGTTTGGTTTTAAGGACTATTTTCATTGCACACGGACAACTCCATCAGTGCTCCAATCTCCTCCCTTAGATCACACAAGGAGGATCTCAGCACAGTGCACGAACTCCGTAGCACCGGCGAGAATCCTAATGTGTGTATATAGACTCTTTACCATTTCCAACTACCGTGGGATTTTTAACGTGCACACAGGACCTCCTATTTTTTCATACTTATTCGAGAAGGCTAGACATCCGATCTCACTACCCAGGAGACCAGGGGGGAGTATGACATCATTTAGGACCACTGGTTCTGAAAAAGATTTCCATAAATTATATTCCCTCAACGGGGAATCGAACAGTGGTCTATTATGTTGAATGTATGAAACTTGTGTGAGAAAATCAGTCTTTTGAAACGTACGATGTCTCAGAATTGTTGTTTTTCAATTTCAGTATTTGCTTGCACCACATTATTTGTGTGTTTTATAACTAGAAGTTAAAAAATAAAAACACCTCTTAGACATTACTTAATAAATGTGAGAGTTTATTCAGTTTTGTTTGTCAATTGATATATCTTTTTACAGAAATCTCTGACAATAAAGGTGTATGTGCATTATCATAATTATCAAATTAAACAGGGAAGGACTAGAAAATGTAATCTTTTAAGGTATGTGGAGGAATTTATGAAGTATGAAAAATATATATTCAAGACAGACACAAAGAAAGGATATCAATCTAAACAGCTAAGGATACATTTTGCATGACAGGACTAGGTAAAGCCAAAACAAAAAAATGTACTACACTCCAGATTTTGATTGTTTTGTGCTCTCAGTCAGTTCAATAGTTGACCTGTTCTTGCACCCTTAGTGTCACGCTATTACATTTATGTTTTTCTTGTAGTCATCACAACTCCAGCGAAGGTCAGTTTTCTCCTTATAATGTTTACACTGGAGCTTTTCTCAAGCATTCTTTGTTAGTCTTCTGTTTTGTTCACTCTCAAATAATCATATCTATTTCTCTTATAAAGTTGGCAGACTTCTCTCGTCACCATACTTTGTTAGTCTTCTGTTTCGTTCACTCTCAAATAATCGGGCATGCTTCTCTCGTCACCACACTTTGTTAGTCTTCTGTTTCGTTCGCTGTCAAATAATCATATCTATTTCTCTTATAAAGTTGGCCGGCTTCTCTCGTCACCATACTTTGTTAGTCTTCTGTTTCGTTCGCTCTCAAATAATATCTAGTTGGCAGGCTTCTCTCACCAAAAAAACCTACTAGAGATAATATAGTATAAAATAAATACAAACAAAAACATATTACAATAAATGAAATGTGTCCTGATATAATCAACAGCTCCATGTAGATGGTTAAAAGGTGCGTGCTACAAAGAAAAGTAGCAAACACCTAAAAAAAAAACTCATCACCATACTTTGTTAGTCTTCTATTTCGTTCGCTCTCACATAATCGTATCTATTTCTCTTATAAAGGCAGGTTTCTCTCGGCACCATAGTTTCTCCCTTAACCCGGTTAAAGGCTTTCTGCTCTCATAGAGCAGACAGTCTAGGAGGACACATTCTACTGTTATTTCTCCTCCCCACATGGGCACATCTGTCGATCCAATTTTCAGTGTATCAAACAGAAGGTATTCCAGACCTAAGGGTCTTTTATATTTGGACATGCGCCCTAATATAACCGACTAGTTTGAACGGGACGCGCCTCGCCAAAACGAGGCAAAACTTTATATTTTATTTTAAATTTCAGTCTGCAATGTCAGGCTCCCAGTCTGAACATTGCTACTTGATTTCTTCTTGGCAACGAGTAGTATGGTTCTGCTGTATCAGTCTCTAGGTGTTGCTTACACAATTTTTCTCTACGGTTATCTTAGTTATCCATTTTTAACATTCTTCTGAGAAAGCACATCTGATTGTACCACAATTTACTGTGTTGTCAGCCATCTTTTTTGTCAACACTGTTAAGGTTACACGAACAGCTGCATTTCTGTCTAACCCTTACTCTAAACCTCTAACCGTTTTCTCTCTAAATAAGCTCTCTCTGGCAAATCGGGGTTATACTCTAAATAAGCACTTAATAGCAGTCTTAGTTTACTACACTACCACTAACCATAACTCTTTATGACAAGATGGCCAACCGCACAGTAAACTAATTCAACCCCCATTTGTTGACTCACATACATATAATATTGGCACAAAGTAACACTTCAGAACCTTATTTCTTTCTAGCGTTCAATGACAACCTGTACAGGGATCTACAGGCAGGCTTAAACAAGCAACAGACAAGACCCAACAGGGTTATCATGGTAGACACAAGGACATATGAAGCGGGTCTTTTGAGGCAGAACCAAACATGGGACCCAAAGACGCAGCAATAGAGAATGCAGTCAGCGACCCATAACTTGACTGCTTGCGTCAGGGTCAGCGAACCAGAGCTGACCAAGACCCTACTCCACCTCCACGTAGTGGTCCTGGAAACAGGCTGCATCACTGCAGTCTGGCTGAGAGAGTAGGGATCGAAGAGGGAAGGCAAACCCAGTCCCAAAAAATGTCGTGCTGAAGTCAGATGTGCCGGCTGAAAGGCGCAGATATCACAGCTCCACTGTAAACAGACACAACGCAACCAACGTCCTTTTTGTGGACAAACAAGGAAGAAGAAAAAGAACCAAACATGAACGAACAGAAGACAGGATCCCAGCTGCTGCATCTCCATGCTACAAGACATATATTTTATAACATTTAAACATTTACAATACTTCTTAATTAGGTTCTGTCATAATCTAAAACCTTGTGTGGTTTCTTAGGAGACAGGACTAGAACCACTACCTCTCAAAAGCAACTAACTTGAGATTAGCATGGGGCTGGCAACCTGTGACTGTGCATAACTAATTGGTACAGAAATAACCATTGTAAAAGCATAGGAAATACTTTATTGCAAGCTTCCTACAAAGGAGCCAAGTGCTGTGGTCACTTTTGGCTTCTTAACTCTTTGACTCCTGAACAACGCTCCGAGCGTTGGTCAGACTTGACACCCGTGCCAAAACAACGTTCTGAGAGTTGTTGTTAGTCTATCATGAATTTAAATTACGGCACAGGGTGGAAAATAATTGCAGAGTCAAAGAGTTAAGGAGTTTCAATCATCTTCCTGTGTACTCGTTATGGCGTCTGCTACAGGCATTCGCGTGCTCTTACAGCAGTGATTTCTGTGTCATTTTGTTTGATATAATAAGGCTACCAGTCTCTCATGTACAACCTCATATTAGTTGTCTTGTGTGACTCATGTTAGTTGTCTTGTCTTGTGTGACTCATGTTAGTTGTCTTGTCTTGTGTGACTCATGTTAGTTGTCTTGTCTTGTGTGACTCATGTTAGTTGTCTTGTCTTGTGTGACTCATGTTAGTTGTCTTGTCTTGTGTGACTCATATTAGTTGTCTTGTCTTGTACGACTCATGTTAGTTGTCTTGTCTTGTGTGACTCATGTTAGTTGTCTTGTCTTGTGTGACTCATGTTAGTTGTCTTGTCTTGTACGACTCATGTTAGTTGTCTTGTGTGACTCATGTTAGTTGTCTTGTGCGACTCATGTTAGTTGTCTTGTGCGACTCATGTTAGTTGTCTTGTATGACTCATGTTAGTTGTCTTGTACAACTCATGTTAGTTGTCTTGTATGACTCATGTTAGTTGTCTTGTATGACTCATGTTAGTTGTCTTGTGCGACTCATGTTAGTTGTCTTGTATGACTCATGTTAGTTGTCTTGTATGACTCATGTTAGTTGTCTTGTATGACTCATGTTAGTTGTCTTGTATGACTCATGTTAGTTGTCTTGTGTGACTCATGTTAGTTGTCTTGTGTGACTCATGTTAGTTGTCTTGTGTGACTCATGTTAGTTGTCTTGTACGACTCATGTTAGTTGTCTTGTACGACTCATGTTAGTTGTCTTGTACGACTCATGTTAGTTGTCTTGTGTGACTCATGTTAGTTGTCTTGTGTGACTCATGTTAGTTGTCTTGTGTGACTCATGTTAGTTGTCTTGTGTGACTCATGTTAGTTGTCTTGTGTGACTCATGTTAGTTGTCTTGTGTGACTCATGTTAGTTGTCTTGTGTGACTCATGTTAGTTGTCTTGTGTGACTCATGTTAGTTGTCTTGTGTGACTCATGTTAGTTGTCTTGTGTGACTCATGTTAGTTGTCTTGTGTGACTTAGTTGTCTTGTGTGACTATGTTAGTTGTCTTGTGTGACTCATGTTAGTTGTCTTGTGTGACTCATGTTAGTTGTCTTGTGTGACTCATGTTAGTTGTCTTGTGTGACTCATGTTAGTTGTCTTGTGTGACTCATGTTAGTTGTCTTGTGTGACTCATGTTAGTTGTCTTGTGTGACTCATGTTAGTTGTCTTGTGTGACTCATGTTAGTTGTCTTGTGTGACTCATGTTAGTTGTCTTGTACGACTCATGTTAGTTGTCTTGTGTGACTCATGTTAGCTGTCTTGTACGACTCATGTTAGCTGTCTTGTACGACTCATGTTAGCTGTCTTGTACGACTCATGTTAGCTGTCTTGTACGACTCATGTTAGCTGTCTTGTGTGACTCATGTTAGCTGTCTTGTGTGACTCATGTTAGCTGTCTTGTACGACTCATGTTAGTTGTCTTGTATGACTCATGTTAGTTGTCTTGTGTGACTCATGTTAGTTGTCTTGTGTGACTCATGTTAGTTGTCTTGTACGACTCATGTTAGTTGTCTTGTGTGACTCATGTTAGTTGTCTTGTGTGACTCATGTTAGTTGTCTTGTACGACTCATGTTAGTTGTCTTGTACGACTCAGTTGTCTTGTACGACTCATGTTAGTTGTCTTGTACGACTCATGTTAGTTGTCTTGTACGACTCATGTTAGTTGTCTTGTGTGACTCATGTTAGTTGTCTTGTACGACTCATGTTAGTTGTCTTGTGTGACTCATGTTAGTTGTCTTGTGTGACTCATGTTAGTTGTCTTGTGTGACTCATGTTAGTTGTCTTGTATGACTCATGTTAGTTGTCTTGTATGACTCATGTTAGCTGTCTTGTGTGACTCATGTTAGCTGTCTTGTACGACTCATGTTAGCTGTCTTGTACGACTCATGTTAGCTGTCTTGTACGACTCATGTTAGCTGTCTTGTGTGACTCATGTTAGCTGTCTTGTACGACTCATGTTAGTTGTCTTGTATGACTCATGTTAGTTGTCTTGTGTGACTCATGTTAGTTGTCTTGTGTGACTCATGTTAGTTGTCTTGTACGACTCATGTTAGTTGTCTTGTGTGACTCATGTTAGTTGTCTTGTGTGACTCATGTTAGTTGTCTTGTACGACTCAGTTGTCTTGTACGACTCATGTTAGTTGTCTTGTACGACTCATGTTAGTTGTCTTGTATGACTCATGTTAGTTGTCTTGTGTGACTCATGTTAGTTGTCTTGTACGACTCATGTTAGTTGTCTTGTGTGACTCATGTTAGTTGTCTTGTGTGACTCATGTTAGTTGTCTTGTGTGACTCATGTTAGTTGTCTTGTGTGACTCATGTTAGTTGTCTTGTATGACTCATGTTAGCTGTCTTGTGTGACTCATGTTAGCTGTCTTGTACGACTCATGTTAGCTGTCTTGTACGACTCATGTTAGCTGTCTTGTACGACTCATGTTAGTTGTCTTGTACGACTCATGTTAGTTGTCTTGTATGACTCATGTTAGTTGTCTTGTGCAACATGCCCGAGAATGCAGTAGTTCTATACTTTCTTTGTCTCATAATCGACCTCCGGGGCTAAGGAGACCCAATGGAGAATAAATAAAGTGAAGAAAAAAAAACTGAGCATTGTGAGACAGACATTACAAATAAAATTCTGTCTGCACAAGGTTTTAACATGAGGGGAAAATGGCAGATACATCTCATTCAGCTCTGAATTCTTAACCACAGAAAAGGGATAGATACCAAGGACAATAAATAATCGCCTGTTAGAGAACGTCACTACAGTTAGATGAGTCACAACAAGGCTACGATTGCTGGAATTTGGCATCAAACATAAGACTAGCAGAGATGAACCTATGAGAGTATGCTTCCGTCATGTATACAGCCAGAGCGCTAAAGGAACAGTTAGTGTTAAACACTTTGACATTTGCTGTGGCAATCACATTCTTATGTCAAACAAAGATTAAATTGAGGCAAAAACTTTCAGTAAGTCTGCAGCAATGCTAGTTTTCTTAATACTGCTTTTTCCCGGCATCTCATTAGCCTAGAGTCTGAACTGTCCACGCATTTCCCCAGCATCTCATTAGCCTAGAGTCTGAACTGTCCACGCATTTCCCCGGCATCTCATTAGCCTAGAGTCTGAACTGTCCACGCATTTTCCTGAAAGACTTGAACTTTTCGACATTTATATTAATAACATGAATATCATTAGTTATAAAACCAAGAATGAGGAATTTTTTAAACTCCATTTATTCTGTCTTGTTCTTAGTCATTTTATCACAATCTAGCAAATAATAACAGCTTCAGACTGGTTTATAAGGTTAATTGTCAAATTCATCACTGAACAATTATGGGAAATTTTTTTGTTTGTTCCAGAATCCGCTACTATATAATCTTGTTACGGTCAAATGAAAAAAAAAAAATGAACAAACAAATTGTAATACGTCTTACTAGGAGAAAGGACAAGAAAAAACCTACGTTGCGGCCACAAGGCCTTCGTCAGGTAGACATAAAAAAAACAGAAGGGAAAGAAAGTGAAAAACTTAAAAAAACACTCCCTGATGTGTGTCACATGTTGGAAATGAAATGTCTGCCACTGAACTGGAAGTGGACAGTAAATTCAAAGCATAAATATTGTTTGTCTGTCCCTGGCTAAGACCTTGTGGTTGTTTCTCCTAGTAAGACGTATTACAATTTGTTTTTCATCATTCTACCGTTTTACCTCAGTCTTACTGCAGTCCTCCTCATATAATCTTGTTACCGGAAGATTCTAATCCAGTGTGGATAATGTGCTCCTATTTGCTGCTCTATGTAAGCTCCCATAGAAGATACTGCTGTAGGGGTAGGGGTGTAAGAGACCTCACTATACTAGGTCCAGCTTCAAGAAGTGCGGTGACCACTTCCCTTTCTAACAGCCTTTGCCTTCCCTAACTCAAGAGCAGGTACCCACTTACAGCTGAGTAGACTGGAGTGTGACACCATGTTTCAAACCTAGTACCTCTGCCTTGACAGACCAATCGGACGTTCAAATAAACTATAACGGAGTTTAATAACATACATCCTGGTTGGCAGAGTGGGTAGAGCACTTGCCTCTCACGGCAAAGTTACAGGGTTCCAGGTTTGAAACCTGGAAGTGCCTTGCTCCTGTCCATATCTACCCAGCTGTAATAGGTTACCTGACTCTAATCTCAAGTTAAGAGAAGCTATGGTAGCATGAGATGAAACTGGTCACAGCAGCTGATCATAAAGCTGGACCTGTTATAGTAATATCTACTACATGATTGTTGGCTGCTGTCACCATCAACGCAGATCTGCAGAGTTAAAATTGTTATTGTTGAACAGAATCAACATCACGACACTCCGGGCAAACCCATAGGTGCTCAGTCTCCCTCAGTTAAAATGACAATCTTGGTTTATGCTGTTAAAAATATTTCTGGGATACCGTCTGTCAATCTGTTCCCAATAAAGGAAGATTTCATATTTATGGGTTTGGTTTGGTTTGAAGGACTATCTTCATTCGACACGGACAACTTCATCAGTGCTCCAATCTCCTCCCTTAGATCACACAAGGAGGATCTCAGCACAGTGCACGAACTCCATAGCACCAGCAAGAATCCCAATATGTGTAGACAGGAGTCACACATTCTATAAATACTTTTGTGGTGGGTAGGTTTATAATTTGAATAAGAGTGAGATCCATCTTTGTTTCATAGATCTGAAAAAGGCGTTTGACAGGGTCCCCTGGAGCAAACTTTGGGACTGTGGCAAGGAAGAACATTCCATCACCTCTGATTCATGCTATACAGAGCTTCTACAAGTCTTGCAGAAATTATGTGAGGACAGCAAACCATAAGTTAGAAGAGTTCAGGACCACCACTGGTGTAAGACAAGGTGATATCCTGTCACCTTATCTTTTCATACTCCTCATGGACGATGTCATCAAGGCATGTAAGGAGAGAACAAGAAAGTATTCAGTGGGGTACTGGAAGATGAGACAGGTCTGTATTTCAGAGCTAGCATTTGCTGATGATGTTGTCCTGATTGCTAAATCAGAGACACATCTCCAATCCAACCTGCAAGTCTGGAAGAAAGAGCTGGAGAAGAGAGGGATGGTCATAAGCAGCTCTAAAACAAAATCCATGGTGATATCACGAGAAGAAAGAAGACATCAGATTAAGCTGGGAGAACAGGTCCTGGAGCAGGTCGACCACTTTAAATACCTCGGAGCTATTATAGACCGAAAGGGAGGCATCAAACAAGAGTTGGCCACTCGAAAAGCAGCAGCTGGGAGACTTTTTCAGGCCATAAATCGAGGATTCCTCAGCAAGAGAGAGGTTGGTAAGAAAACAAAAATGGCTGTATACCGCTCCACCTATGTCCCAGTCTTGACATATGGATGCGAGTCATGGGCAATGACTACAACCCACATAAGCCAGATCCAAACCTCAGAAATGAGGTATCTGAGGAAGGTGGTTGAAGTAACAAGAGACATGGTCCGCAACCAGACGATACGTCAAGGACTAAAATCCCACCCCCTGCAGACCCAAGTAGAAGAACAGTCCCAACTAAGATGGTTTGGCCATGTCTGCAGAATGGGAGAAGATCGGCTACTACGACAAGCATGGGAAACAAAGAGCCAGGGATCCAGACCCCCAGGACTACCCAGAGTCCGCTGGGAGGACAACATTAGACAATCTTTGAAGGGCCAAGGACTAGAATGGAACCAGGCCAGGAGGAAGACAGCCGATAGGATAGTCTGGCGCTCTCTCTTCCAAACCTCTACACCTCATGGTAGAAGGGGAACGACTAAGTACGTAAGTAAGGTTTCTAATTTTTTAAATTTTGCCTGGCAGCAGCCTGATAGGCCTACTCTTTATGATTTCCAACTACCATGGGATTTTTAACGTGCGCAACTTGCACACGGGACCTATTTTTTTCGCCCTTATCCGAGAAGGCTAGGCGTCCGATCTCACTACCAGGGAGGAGTATGATATAATTAGGACCACTGGTTCCGAAAAAAATTTTCATAAATTATATTCCCTCACCTGGGAAGCGAAACCGGTACTTCTAGAATTCAAGGCGGACACCATACCTCTTAGCCACTCCGACCCCCCAAATATTTGTGGGAACAGCTAAAAAATCGTTTAGTACCTAAAGCGCTTGCTTCTCAGTGCAAAATACTTTTTCCTAGCTACAAATCTCGTCATTAAGGAAACATTTTGATTTAACCCCAGCACAATCCTCACTTTCTGGCACAAGCATTAACAGAATGCTGGCTCATTCAGAGACCGGTACTAACGTTTAGTTTATCCAGGTTCTACTGCTTATCAAAGAGCATTGGTGATTTATTCCAAGCACACATTCGATTCTCAGCAGACGGTTTTTTGTTAAATTCAGTAAATCTGTCTTCAGTTTTGTTATGTGTTTTTTTGTCTTCAGTTTTGTTATGTGTCTTTTTGTCTTCAGTTTTGTTATGTGTGTTTTTGTCTTCAGTTTTGTTATGTGTGTTTTTGTCTTCAGTTTTGTTATGTGTGTTTTTGTCTTCAGTTTTGTTGTGTTTTTCTGTCTTCAGTTTTGTTGTGTGTTTCCGTCTTCAGTTTTGTTGTGTTTTTCTGTCTTCAGTTTTGTTGTGTGTTTCCGTCTTCAGTTTTGTTGTGTTTTTCTGTCTTCAGTTTTGTTGTGTGTGTTTTTGTTATAGTTTCCAAAGAAAGAATAGACCAACTGCTCCGTCAGGGATGTTTACACAAAGTGACTGCAGACGTGCATGAAGCTGGCAACCTCATCATGTAAAACAAATTGGTACAGAAACTACAGCAAAAGCATGTTATCTCTTAAAGGACGATCGACCAGTTTTCTTGGTCGATATTTCTAGCCTCAGATGACGGGAGTCCCCGAATCTTGGTCGACATGTTTGAACTAAGTTTTTGTTTCGTTTCATCACAGTTAGAAGTTTTCGATGACTGGGAAGCGGAAGAATAGCCATTTTTATTATTATTTCTAACGTGGGAGAGTTCTAGCGTTACTCTTTCTATTAAATTCAAACCGATTCCGATTGCATCCTCGTGTTTTTGTTATGAAATTTGGGTTACCTATTTTCTATACATATTTTCGATGGCATCTAATTCATCTTCTCGAAAGCGACCTGCTCGTTTAAGTGCTCAGCAGGCCCTTAGTTTGCTAGAAAATTTCAGCGAAGATGAGGACGGTTATAGCAGTAGTGATTTTAGTGCTAATTCGATGAATAATTCGTCTTTCAGTGATGTCGATTCAGAGATTGAAGGTAGGCCTATTATGTTAGAAAGAGTGGGCGTGGTTCTATCACCTAACTTTGATTC
The DNA here is from genome assembly GCA_024509875.1 of Oreohelix idahoensis. Classification (NCBI taxonomy): domain Eukaryota; kingdom Metazoa; phylum Mollusca; class Gastropoda; order Stylommatophora; family Oreohelicidae; genus Oreohelix; species Oreohelix idahoensis. The sequence goes on along the minus strand of JAMPIV010001345.1, from coordinate 75,458 downwards.
TTCAACATCAGATCCAGTAGGACCTAATTTAGTTTTACAAGAAGGGGAAAGACGAAAACAGGAGTGTGTCAGAAATATAGAATGGCACGAAGCAAACTTGGGTGTACTAACAACGAATAGCTTTAGATTTCAACCTAAAGACGGAAGAGCAGTGGGTGTGTCCGCAAATTTAGGCCTAAATGAATCATCTACCCCGATCCAGTGTTTTGAAAGCCTTGTATCATCAGCTGTAAGGTAGGAAATTTTAAAAAGCATAAACTGCTTTGCAGAAATTGAAGTACAGAAGAATACACCGTCACTGAAAAGATCAAGATATAATCGATGGAATCCAGTAAGCGATTATGAGCTGCTAAAATTTTTTGCTCTGCATCAAGCAATGCATATCGACAAAAGGCCAAGCATAAAAGATTATTTCTCCTCACAAGAGCCTATGTTTCACACTCCATTTTATTCCAAAATGATGGAGAGAGACAGATTTTTGTCTATATTGCAAACTATGTTGCATATCTGTGAGCCAGTTGCAGATAGGAAAAATAAAATAGAGCCCTTCGTTCAAATGTTATGCTCTAAATTTGTTGCGGCATACACTCCGAACCAAGACGTAGCTATTGATGAGATGATTATAGGATGGAAAGCTAAATCCTCCAAGGCCAAGTAAATTATCAGATAACCCATTGGAAAGACTGGAGGGTGCAAAACATATAATGCAAAGAAGCACTAAGTTCAATAGGTGTAAAGTTTGCAGTACACCTGACGACAGGAAAAAGACAAACTATTATTGTGCCGGATGCACTTGCCACCCCCATCTGCACATAGATGAATGTTTCCTAAAATGGCACACTAAAGCTAAGTTGTAAATATAAGTTGGGGTGTAATGAGTGTTCTTTGTGAGAGCAGTTCAGCATATATATCACATTTTGTGATCTTTTTCAATTATTTGTAAATTTGTGACAGTAGAGTGTATTTCATTTTCTGGATGACACATGGAAAGTAGTTAGAGTATAAACTTGATGTGTGGTTTATTTCCAAAATGGATATAGTTTACAGCGATTTCTATGTTGGATGGTGGATTAGCTGTCTTCAATTGGTAAGTCTGATATGTTTGTTTTGTTTTTTGTTTAGTAAAATATTTTTCTGTCTCGTCTTTAACTACTTTATATTCATAAAAATTTTGTAAATTTTTAAACTGAAAATTTTCACAATCCTCATTCATTTTCCTTTTTTAAATATATATAACATGACTATATTCAGTTAAAAACTTTGAAATAACTGACACTTACATGTTAACACTATATGAAAAAACCTGTGCCGCAGAAAATTTGTGACAAAAGAGTGTCTTTCCTTTTCTTGAAGCCAATTGAAAAGTAGTTAGAGCATAAACTTGAACCATATTTATTTTATTTCCAAAATGAATGTAGTTTACAAATATTTGTATCTTGGATAACATAAGTGATTGATTTGCTATCTTGAGTGGGTAATTCTGTTGTTTTTTTTTTTTTTTTTTTGTAAAATGTTTTTCTTCACAGTCTCCAACTATTTTATACTCATAAAAATTTTTTTAAATTTATAAACTGAACATATTCAGAATCCATTCATTTTCCTTTTTAAATATATATAACATGACTATATTTGTTAAAAACTTTGAAATAACTGACACTTACATGGTAACACTATATGAAAAACCTGTGCCGCAGAAAATTTGTGACAAAAGAGTGTCTTTCCTTTTCTTGAAGCCAATTGAAAAGTAGTTAGAGCATAAACTTGAACCATATGTATTTTATTTCCAAAATGAATGTAGTTTACAAATATTTGTATCTTGGATAACATAAGTGATTGATTTGCTATCTTGAGTGGGTAATTCTGATATGGTTTTGTTTTGTTTTTTTGTAAAATGTTTTTCTTCAGTCTCCAACTATTTTATACTCATAAAATTTTTTTTTAAATTTATAAACTGAACATATTCAGAATCCACATTCATTTTCCTTTTTAAATATATATAACATGACTATATTTGTTAAAAACTTTGAAATAACTGACACTTACATGGTAACACTATATGAAAAATCTGAGTCGCAAAAAATTCCTTGCGTAAAACATGGGAAAACCCCTATGTCCTGAAAGAGTTAATGCTGCCTGTAAGGGGACCAGCTGCTGTGGTGGCTCCATGCTCCGTTAGGAGCTAAAGGGAAATCACTGATGAATGATTTATACATTCTGTCCTGTTTAAAACAAACCACTCTTCACTTTTTAATCTGATCAGTGAATTGTCCAAAGGTACAGTTCTTAAATATTTAATGCCACTAGGATACTATTTTTGCATCTGTTTATACAAGTAGTCTTCTTTTAAAAACAACTGCATATCCAGGTCTGTATCACAGGCAGGAGGCATGACATGACATGTTGGAGTCGCAGGTATCAGGGTTTTCTCTCTGTGGATTCATATACGCACAACCCCCACCCCTCTTTTACCCTAGTGAATTTTTTCTAAGTGATACCTACAGTGCCAGCACTTGGTCGAGCATAACCTCTCATACCCTAGGGCTGTTGTGTGTGGTGAAGAGCCAAACCCTCCTCAAGGTGATCATGGTAGCTAGGGGTGTGAACACCCAGGCTAACGGATCTAAACCAATGCACTAGCACCATATGCACACCCTGTGGTTTGGAAGGTGCCAGAATGATACTGAGCGGGCCTGAGGATTGGGACCCAGTATGCGCTACTTCCTGATGACGGGAAGTCATTGTAAAGGCAGAGACTCAGAATGTGACGTTCTTTTTCTCTGGAACTTTTGGCCACTTGCGCCTAGAGCCTTGGAGAACTCAACATAATCAGCAGCAACTAGGTGGTGAGAACCCTAGCATGGCTATGTATCTGAGAGATGTAAAAACACTCCCCTTATCTCCCCTAGTGCTAAAACAGTGCACTTCTGGCTATGGTGATGAACTTTACATAAAACAGATCAAACGTTATTCCAACAATCATCCAGTATGTTTTCTGCCTAAATGAAAAGTAATTGTAGAACACCATACACTTTTGCTACTAACTATGTCAACATAAGACGTACCCTAAGATACCACCAGTTCATTGTTGTACACTCTCTGCTTGATTAACATACAGCTGTACATTCCTGAAGCTTAACCGCTGCCCATTAAATAAGCAAAAAATTCTGAAATGCTACCCAATTTAAAACAACAACAAATAAAAGTACTTTCATTATATTTATTTAAATAGGACAGATGAAGTAGACCTATAAAATCAGGCTATTAGCCCACAGACATTCCTCACACATAACAACATCATAATACAGAGCTATCATCAACAAGCATGCAAATATGTCAATCCATATACAAGGAAAATAATTAAAACAATCGCTAATGCCTCATCAAAATCAGATCCACCAATTTCAAATTTAATTTACTCCAGAGCCAGCATAACACACGCACATTTACAAATTTCTTATCACTAAAAAAAAAAAAAGGATGGAAAGGAATTCATATTGCTTGTGTGTGAATTCCAGTTCGATCCCCAGATGAGGTGGGATTTTTTTAGGCCGCAAACGGCTCCTGGGTCGACCCAGCCCCAATTGGGTACCAGAGCAACTCTGGGAAGGTTAAGGCGGCCGGCGTGATGCTGACCACATCACCCCTAGTGTGCCGCTGGTCAAGAAAATATGGGCCTAACTCCATATTCCCAATATGCCTCAATGGGCGTGTAACGGGATCCTTTACCTTTACTAACCACCAGTGAAGCAACTCCACATGGTGCATCCTGGAAACACGTCATCTCCGAGTTCTCAAATGTCCTGGCAAATGCCCAGGGTTTGATTAGTTGCACTAGTGGCCCAACACCATGATTCCCACTTGAGCAACATGCTGAGCACTGGACACTGAGCTTGAGGAAAATAACTCTAGCCCCAGACTTAACTGGCCGACTGCAATCATGAGGACCCACAGTGAATAGATGACAGGTGGTTCTGTGCACGATTCCTTGGGACAGCCCTGAACATGAGTACAGTATTGTAGCCTGGCATATTGGAGAGGCCCCTTTCCTCTCCTGATGGCAGAGATGCACAGTATGCTGCCCTTATCCTTCTCCCTGCTAGTTTAGAGCAAGATACGAGGATTCTCTAAATGCATGCTCAACCAGGATGGAATGCCAGGAAAGAAACTGATTCCAACCCAACAAGTTGTGGAATGACAGAAAAGCCACAAGGAAAACCCTACATCTACGCTGTACATAAAACCAAGGAAATAATCTTGGTACTGGCTGTGAAACAGCGACAAGCTCAGCAGCCCGGGTTAAACAACAACATTACTAAAGAAATCAAAGTCAACTGTGGTTCATTTATCAGACTGAATCAATCTGAACATTACATTACATTCAGCCAACACTCACAATGTTTTGTCGCAGCAGAAGTTTGTGCACTGATGACAACTATAACCTGCCATACAGACAGGTTTAGACACAAACCAACTGTATCTATCTTCTTTGCATAGTTCCACTTGAATAACCCAAGAACCAGATCAAACTTTCAAGAAATTATGACTCGTTAAACTCACTGTGTCATGCATTCATCAATTCTTTCTCACTCTCTCACCAAACATGTATCCAAACTGTAAATATTTCGAGAAATTCAAAAACAAGACAGTAAATTCAAACCAATGGAAAACCTTCAATATAAATTTTTTTTTTTTTAAATGTCAGAAAACAGGTGTAATATTGTGTACACTATGGGTACCTCTGAGTATTTGAAAACAAGATTTTTCACTTTATAATTCTCTAAATGTACCTTAGCATATAAAATCCGGTTCTCAATTAGTCCAAGAAGTTTACCCAGTGTGTGAAAATTATTATTTTCTACTTTTATTTTTGCTTCTTTTTTTTTTCAAATGCAAATGTGAACTTAAAAAAAAAAGTCATTTTTGCAATGAAGCCTAAGAATTGTGTCTCCTAGTCGGAAGGAAATTGTCGCAATTTTGATTTTATTGTGGCAGTTCTATTGCAAGATTGTATTGCCAGATATTCCAGATTTTTGAACTTCTGGGTTGATTTGCAACAAAACCCCAACTTTTAAAAAGATCACATTGAGTCTTATGTGTTAAATATGTATATTAACCAATACAAACTGAAAGGAGTAAAAAGGATGGGGGACTTTAAATGTTATTCAGCACTGTCCTTTATTTGTTTGGCTATAAAGCATTAGCATAGCCATTCACACATCTATATGGCAGAAAAGGTTGGTGAATCGTGGCCACTCAAATGTGCTTTTTTGAAAATAGGAACAAACAAATATCCATATAAATATGTGAAATGAATAAAAGCAAATCTAATAACAGGAAAAAAAATACATATTTTTTTCTAAAATTATGAGTGGCAAATTATTCTTTCTAGTTTCTTTCTAATTTCTCAGGTCCCTCCTCTCAGCATTGAATTCATTTCGGCTAGTTGGCCTACAAGTTAAATGTGAATTTAAAAACTAAGGTTACATTTTGGCAATAACATAAACAGTGAAGAGGTAGAGAAAAGCACACATGTAAAGGCAGTCACAAATTTGAAGCACTCAAAACTACAAGACAAATACTTTGATATAAGATACACATGTGCTTGTGGTGATCAACAAAGGTAAACTACAAGAATCATTCATGCCCCTAATTTAACCACTGATAAAATACCCAAACCAACATTTTTAAGAGGTTCAAATTCTCTGGGGAACAAATACGCCACCCCTAAGAGAAAACATGAATGATGGATGACTGAACTTGGTGGCTTTCACGATCAGAGCAGCATGAGCAGATATCATAATGTTCTCTGAAGATCCATTACTTTTATTATGTCAGGCCATGATATACTAAACACGGGCATCATGTCATGATGGAAATGTTCTGGTTTTTTGTCCCCGTCTGATATCTGCTTTGATGTTTTTTTTCTTCAAAATAAGTGATTTAGTAATGTAGGTCAGAGGCTGTCTAATCTATGTCCTTTCGTCTGCGACTCAGTCCTTGGCAGATTTTAAGCCCACTGGTGTTTCTTCTCCCATTGCTTTCATCACAGTAATCTGAAACCAAGAGAAAACATCTCATTCAGTCTTCAGAAGGTTCAGCTGCAACTTGCTTACAATAAAATTGAAAAACATCCAATGTTAAGGAAAAATGATACATAAAGCAAAATAACCTGTGCAAAATAAAGTGTCTAATAATATTGCTCTATAAGAATGATGATAACGGTAGCTAAAGGTCTGCCTAATGAAAGAAATACTACTACCTTCTACCACACACATGCAATAACTTATCTGTACAGTCTAGTAGCCCCTTCAGTCATAACTATGGGAATGCACCCCTAAAAGTGATAGCCATCAGCTGCATTTTTAACCTGGTGTACCTTTCAGCACAGCTTCTTTTCACCCAATCTGAGGTGATGACGTAAGGAAATAACTTATTTAGGCACATTGTTCATAATTACAACACTCATTCCTTAGAAGATATTTCACTTTCTGTATGAAATAAATATATGAAAACATTACACCCGCTGACACAAATCAAGATGGCTTCTTTAGGAACCTCAGAAATGTAAGCACCTATTTTTAATCACTCAAACTAAACTGCCTCGCAAATAATAACCACAAGCAGCACAGTATGTGATATTTCAAATCCTTAACACTCAAAATCTCTACGTGCCACTCATAGTGGAGAGCTGAAGTTTTCCATGCATCTCCCTTTCTTGGTATATTTTAATCTATCGTTCTGATCAAAACTGACCCATCCAATTTTATATAATAGCTAAAACAATGTAATATAAGGTGGAAAAAACTCCATTCATGTAAGGGTAATAATGAACTGTGAATGTAAATTGAGATTTGTATTTGAAACGACAAGCGTCGGATGGTAATTGATGTGCTAATTAAACCAAGGTGTTTTGTTAAAACAACTAGGTCAGTGAGTATTTTGTTTTAACTCTTTGAACCCGAGGTCCCGAAATTTCGGTCCGTGTAAATAATCCGTACCCCGAGCGACCGCTTTTTCGGCCTGACACACCTTGCTTAGCAGTACAGGGCCGGAATGGAAATGTGTCAAAAATCATAAGGTCAGGAAGTACACATGTCTTCAGGAATGTTAAACCAAAATGGCGGCGCCCACGACGTGATAATATTTTGCAATTTTTAAACTGTTTTCATAATGAAAAGGCGTGTTGAAAACCCAGGAAATAGCCGTTCTAAAAGGCTAACAACGGAACAAGCTGTTGAACTTGTGCTCAATGATTCGGAGGATGATGAATTAGATTTAGATGGTGATTATTGTGAAAGTGACATCGAAAATGAATCGAGTGACGAAACTTGTGAATCAGATTATGATCAATCTAGTTCTAACCCTGTTCCTGGCCCCTCAGGGGATCGGGCTATGGTGCAGGGGCGTGGAAAGGGGCGTATCCCACACAATGTATCAAGTAAATTTGATACAGGTTGGTCTACCGCAAATATATTTAGACCTATGTTTACCGTAGACACAACATTTGTGGAACAGATAGGCCCTAAGAATATTCCAGATTCCATTTCTCCTGAGAGTAAAGCCATTGAATTTTTGGAACTTTTCCTCGACAGTAATTTCTGGCACAATTTGTGTGAGCAGACAAACAGACGTGCTGAGCAAGTAAAAAGCAAAAAGCCAACCACCTACTATGCTAAAAATTATAAAGATGTAACAGTGCCAGAGGTAAAAGCATTCTTTGGACTGCGTCTTCAAATGGAGCACGGTGTGAATAAACCACGTTACGAAGATTACTGGTCCAGCTCATCTTCGAACTTCATTTTGCAAACTCCTGGATTTCGCACTGTAATGGAACGCGATCGCTTTCTTGCTATATGGACATTTCTTCATCTTGTAGATGAAGAGGACCCTGCTCTGGATAAAGCAGATAAACTGTACAAAGTAAGGCCCATGCTGAATTTGTTGCTTCCAAGATTTCGATATTATTATTCACCCTCACAACACTTGAGTTTAGACGAGGGCTTGATCCCCACTAAAAGCAGACTTGCCTTCAAACAATACATAAAATCAAAGCCCATAAAGTGGGGAATAAAGGCTTACATGGCATGTGAAGCGAGCTCTGGCTATATTCTAAATTTGGAAATTTACACTGGAAAAACAGAGGATGTTATTCCAGAACTCGGTGTTGTTGGTAGTGTTGTCATCAGGATTTTGACTTCAGGTGATTTGGCAAACAAAAACCATATTCTTGTCATGGACAGATTTTATAACAGTGTAACTCTCTTTGACAAGTTATACAGTGATTATGGAACACTTGCAGTAGGGACAGCAATGACAAATAGGAAATATTATCCAAAAGAACTGTCAGGAAAGAAGAAAATGTGCAGGGGACAATCAGAATTTGTCTGTTTCAATAACATTGTTCGCCTTGTATGGATGGACCAAAGACCCATCAATTTTATATCTAATTATCATAACCCAACAGAAATGGGAACTGTTAGAAGGAGAAACAAGGATGGAACAACTGTGGATGTTCAAACTCCACAACTTTGTATTGACTACAATACTTTCATGGGTGGCTGCGATGTCAACGACCAAGTTTGTCGTCTCAATAAAACGCGCCGGCATTATCGCTGGCCTCGAAGGCTCATAGTGAAATTTTTCATGTGGGCATGCAATAATGCCTATATACTAATGAATAAATTCAATCCCCACAATGTAACTGGAAGACGCTACAGAACATTTGGTATGTTCATGAATGAAATCTGTTTATCACTCATTGGCGATTACAGAACAGCGGCAATGAAGCTTCACAACCGTGTTGATGCACATCAGAGGCTGCAAAATGTGGGCTTGCATCATCCTCAAGTGTCTCCACAAGCTACTGGCAATAACATTTGTGTTGTGTGTGCATACAAATTCAACAAACATGTTAGTGACTTCCCAGACATGGCCTACAAAGACAGACCATTCAAAAAAGTGAAGACTAAATTCTGGTGTAAATATTGTGAAAGCTATCTGTGCCTAAAGGAAGGGTCTACATGCTGGGAGGACTGGCACACTAAGCAGGAATATTGGAGATGATCAGGTCAGTCAATTTAAGATAGAATAGTTAACACTGACTATATTGTTGTGTCACAGTAACTAGTTTTGCTTATGTGTTTGTTTTGTGCATTTTTTGCTCAGGAGCCCAGGGGAATGGGATTTTACAGGCTGGGTGGCCAGGGTTCAAAGGGTTAAATACAGCTCTGGTAATGACCAACTTTCTGACATTTGTTGTTGAAACAAAGTAAATTCTATTTAAAGATTAATTTTACTGACAGCTATTCTTGACAACTAGTACTGAGTTGTAAACTAAATAAAGGCAGAAAACAAGTTGTTGACTTTAAATTATAAAACAAATAAAAGTCAACAGACACAAACTATTATCAAATGGAATCAAATACAATAAAAAATAAATGTTCAATACATTCTAATACACAGAATAAAAGTGGATGGTCAGTTATCAATCATTAACTGTCATATCCCTCACTAATATTGGGTCTTTTTAAAGTGCACTTGTACCAATAGTAAAAGTGGATGGTCAGTTATCAATCATTAATTATCATATCTCTCGCTAATATTAGGTTTTTTAAAGTGCACTTGTACCAATAGTAAAAGTGGATGTCTAAAATGTGTTTTCCTTTCCCCCACCATTACTTGTTTCAACTGAATTGCACATACTATTTTAAACCAAAATACATGCAATGTTTTGCCACTAGCAAACTTATTTTCTCCTCCAATGTCTTGTTAGCTAAATGTCCACAAGAATAACCTTATTCTCATTCAGTTTTTACTTTTGGTTCATTTATTTATAGCCTTTTATGGTTTCTATCGGTAGACTATTCCACTTTTGATATTTCTGCCAGAAACATCTTAGAAGTACAATGGAATTTCAGTTTAGATTATTCAATTATCTTATAATTTTGGATCACCCTGAAACTCAATTTGTCATAATCATTTGTCAGAAAATATTTGAAAATGTGCATTTTAAATCTGAAAATTGTAGTGCATTTCCTATGATTTACCACAAATAGTATAAAATTTTGTAAACTGGTACTATTTTTAGACTATGTTTAAAGTCCTATCACAAGGGATCTACTAATTTCAACCACAATCTATTCCAAAAACAGTTTTACTATGTGAGCCTCCCATTCAAATTTGGTGCTGACAACAAAAAGCCCAAGTGAACTGAAGTATAGCTTTAAAATCGAATGTGGCCACAGATGGTAGCTACTAACACTATACCATCAAGCCTATCTCCTTGTGGACCAGTGGCCTTCAACACATTCATGCAAAGTCTTCCTATTCTGTGTCATCCATTCCTGGTCTTCATGTGTTTTTGGGTCCCCTCTTATATTTCTTTTACCCTGAAGATTCTAGAATAACAACTGTCTGGTAGTGTGCTTTGTTATGTAAAACTTAGAACTATTATTGTTGTAGGTTAAGTCTGCACATTTTAATTGAAATCCTGCATGATCAATAACAGATGCAACAACATGGAGAAGTCTTTCTGAGCTTAAGCAACAACAAAAAATTTAGTGGCAACAAAAAAATTCTCTACCAACATAGGCCTTTGAGTTCCTAATGACACAGGAAAGCACAGAGAAATAAGTAGCCTCTCTTCACATGCGCTGTCAGTATCTGCAATGCTGAAGAGCCAGAATAATGCAGACCTGGGTGACCTAAGACTAATACTCCACAAACTATTTCAGCGGTTCAAAAGAGTTGTGATGCAGCATCCTTGGAAATGAAGAGGTTGACAAACTGGCAAAGAAAGGTGTAAAGCTATCTCAAGGCTGATACAATCGTAAGTTATGAAGAAGCCAACAGTTTTGTCAGAAACAGATACAGGAAGAAATGGGAAATAGAGCATTCAGCTGCATATTACCAGCTCAGCAGAAGTGAACACGTGGTAATCTTCGGACTCCACACGGGCTACAACAGATTGGGTTACCAATTCAACAAGCTAAAGACAGGAACTACTGCTGAGTAACTGGGGCACTGATAAAATCTTCTTTAAAGGCTTCCAACATATGAGGAACAGAGAAAGCACATACAGGCCATCACGTTACATTCCTGGAAAAACTCTGAAAATAACAACCTCAAGCTGACCAATGCGGGCTGATCACCCGCTTGCTAGCCGCTCTGATTACGGAAACAACAAATGATTTTTGCTGTACCAATAAACGCCGCTAGGCGTAACGGAACAACAATTAATCTCTTGTTGCCCTAAGATGCCATTAGGCGTACTGGCCATGAACTGCTTTGTCGGTCCATGGCTAAGGATGGAAGAAGAAGAAGAAAGCTGACCAATGCTTTCTTTGAACATAGTCAAGTTGACGCCTTAAAGTCTGCACAGAAGAACCAAAATTCTGTAATTATGAAAGAAGCATTTCCCTGTAGCTCTTACTCTTTTGTGGCACAAAGAAAAACAAATTGAGAAGATAAAATTCCATCACTTACACAGAATGGTTCATCTTTGTGGTATTTCTCTTCAATTTCTTTTCCTAATTCATTGTCTGGAAGTTTAAGGTCTTCACGGGTGTCGCCACTGTCATCCATCAGAACCAGGTAACCATCTTCGATATTCACACACTGAAATGTACACATGAGACATGAAAACCTACATCGTCAACCACCATGTGAATACATACAGGGTGCATCCAAAAATGTTAATAATTACATGAATTTTAAATAAACCTATCTAAGTGTTCACAATTTTTTCAAGCACCCTGTATAATACAAGACTAAGCCTCAAGCCCTGTCTCATTCCCAGGGGTCTCTGTATAATACAAGACTAAGCCTCAAGCCCTGTCTCATTCCCAGGGGTCTCTGTATAATACAAGACTAAGCCTCAAGCCCTGTCTCATTCCCAGGAGTCTCTGTATAATACAAGACTAAGCCTCAAGCCCTGTCTCATTCCCTGGAGTCTCTGTATAATACAAGACTAAGCCTCAAGCCCTGTCTCATTCCCTGGAGTCTGTAAAATACAAGACTAAGCCTCAAGCCCTGTCTCATTCCCAGGAGTCTCTGAAAAGACAAAGAACAGGACTACTTCCCCAAGCATGTCCCTACAAGGCAACTAGTATAAGGTTGTGCATGAGACTTGAAACCTCATCATGTAAAACAAAATGTCACAGAAACCACAGCTGCAAGAACATGTGAATGCCTGTTGCAGGCTCCATGCTCCTGTATAGCAGCACAAAGAAAACTGGTGATCCCAAAAGCACATCTATATGTAAACTGTAAGGCAACAATATGGCTTATTTCCTACCATTTCTGTAAAACTGACATGTTCACTCTATACCGACTAGGTCTGTCAACAGTCAACAAGTTAACAAATGACTAATTATCTGGTTAATAAATTGTTTACATTGTAACTCTTGAGTTCTACTTATATAGAGGCGTACAACACAGAACACCTATAACCCTGACCTTCACTGTTTCCATCCTCCCCACCCCCAACTTTCCTTTGGCTCCCCTCCCTACCTGGCATTACTATGTTCTGAAATGCATCTGTTTTAACTTCATGGCTCCTTCATTCAGTTATTACAGCTCTATATAAATCTTCATGGCATACTAAAGAATTCACGTCACTCCTGCTGAATTCTCACTAACCAAGATCCTGCAGAATCTCCATGTAGAAAAAGCCGACTTTTGAGTCCTCAAACTGACTGGACGTCAACATTGCACACTAAACTTAGGGGAATCACTCATGCCCCCCCAGCTTAGACCTGGCTGACAGCATGCAGGATTCCCACAAGGGACAGATGACAGGCAAGGAGAGCTAGGAGGTGGATCTGTGCAGGGCATGACCCCCCGGACTGCGGAAAAGGCACAGTATGGACTGGACATCTGAGCTGAAGATTCTGATTTTTTTTTTGGTCAAATTGGATTTTCATGTCTTTTCATTTCCATATAAAGTATTTCCCAACTTTCATGAAAACTCCTATGCGTTGTCATTCCTATTTTAATATCACAGTCAACAGCTTGAGGTCTTTCCCAAAATATCTCAACTCTTCTTGTGTTACCATAGTTTAACTAGGGTTGTTAAGCTTTGATTGTCTTGACATTATCTACAACGTAGATCTGTGGTATTCCCATGCCTTTTCTGCCATTCCACGACTAGTCAAGTTGGATTCATGAGTCCCAAACTACTGTCCTTGGTATTCCATCCTGGCTCAGCATGCATTTAAAGAATCTTCACTTCTAGTTTTAACACTTTGCTGACCAGCGATCCGGAGCATTAATGTTAGCAGATTTCTTTAAAAATAACTTTTTTTTTTTTTTAAATTCATAAAAAATTGAAAAACAGACATAGGGTTTTGAAATTTTCAGAGCGCCACTATGAATGGTTGCTACATCTGAAAAAATATATTTTATGCAAATTGGTCACATGATCATGGCGGCCATCTTGAATTTGTGTGGCTATTTATAGAAATTTCAGGAAATGTTTTAAAACCATGATATTTTTCCAGTGTTTAGTGAATTTGTTCGATGTCAGTGCAATAAAATGTTAGGGACATTGATGGCAATGAACAAAATAAGCTTGATTGACGTACGGATTTAACGATTAACCATGTATTTCAACATAAAAGGCTAACAAAAATTGTGAATAAAATGCAAAGAAAATTTAATTTTTGTATTTGTCTTGAGTGGATTCTGTGTCTGCAGCATCTGACAATGAGTGTTTGTGAATGTTTTGAGTAGTTAAGTACCTCTAGTTGGAGTCTGAGCTGCTTCCTTCATTAACTGGGGTTGAAGTTGTAGCTGTAGGCCTCTGCAAGAGTCTTTGTCTGGATCGTTGATAATCCTCGACTGTGTGGTATAACTTGAAGCAGGGTATCGTGCATAGAGGTACATTGCAATCTGGGCAGTACATGACAGTCTGGCTTCTTTTCCCTGCATTCTTACACACTTTACAGTCTGGTTTGTACCTTGCCCTTTCATATTTATCAATGAAGTGGCGCTCAGTAAGTCATGTTGTTTTGACTTGTGGTTTTGAAGGTGTCACATTGCGTCGAAGAATAGCAGGTTCAATAAGAGCGAGACTGACATCCTGCCTGAACTTCTTTGCTGTGATCTGTTTTGTAGAGTTGGCAGTGTTGTAGGTTATGTGCCCATTAACCAGGGCAGTTTCAACTAAGAAATGATATAATGGAAGGTACCATTTATAGATCTGTGTGGGTAGGGGTAGCTTGCACCCAGTTGGCCGAAGTGGTCGACACCTCCCATACTTTTGTTGTATTTTTCTGCTAGCACTGGCTTCTGAATTGTTCTGCCCTCAGGTATTCCTCGTTTTCTAACTGTCTTGTCCATAACATCATTGGAGTGAACAGTAGATAAAAGGTTAATTCTTTTCGTGTCATGCCAGGTAACTGCCAACATGCCTTTATCTTCTGTGGCACAAAACACAGGATGATCTGCCTTTTTCAATTTGAGTTGCTTTTTCTTCAGTGCTTCAGGAAAATGCTTCCTATTCTCAGCTACTGTTCCACATGCACCAATCTGAATTTCTTTCAGCTCTTGAAATAAAGCTGGGGCTGAATAAAAGCTGTCGCAGTAGAGAATATGTCCTTTGTTGCCATATCCATCAAGATCTTTCACAACCCTGGCCCCAACACAACCTTCATCATTTGCCTTACCAGTATAAATTTTCAATTTCAGGCAGTATTGTGTTTTAGCATCAGTGAGTACAAATACTTTGAATCCCCACTTTGTGGGTTTTGCTGGCAGGTATTGCTTGAAATATATTCTATCCTTGAACCTCACCATCGATTCATCTATTGACAACTCCCGCCCAGATGTGTAGTGTTGCTTATATGTAGGCAAAATAATATCCAGTATGGGTCTGAGCTTGAAGAGGGGGTCATACCCAGGCTGCCCCCTCTCAATTCTGTTATCATTATTATTAAAATGGAGATTTCTGTGGAGCTGTTGGTACCTGTTCCGACTCATGACCCTCGAATATGGTGTATCATTCAACCAAAAGTTCTTACACCAGTAGTCTGAGACTGCTGGTTTGCAACACATTCCCATACCAATCTGAAGGCCTATGAATGCAGAAATTTCAACTGCATCAGTTTTATCCCAAGTATGTTTCTTGTATTTAGCATTTCCTGTGTACTGAGAGAGGTGATTTTCTCCGTACCTATTCACTTTGTCAGTGATCAGATCTATGGCAGTGTCAGGGAAAAAAAGTTTGAAAAAATCAATGGACATATATTCAGTTGTGTCTGCCGTGACACCTTGTTGTTCTTCATATGGAGGAAGCATGTCAAGCTCAACAAGTTCGTTTTGAGCAAGCTTTCTCCATCTCCACAGTTTATTTTGATGTGCAGTCTTGCTGTGGTCTCTTGTGCCACGCCCATCTCCTGCTTCAGATGTACCTACATCTAATCGAAATTCGTTGTCGCTACTATCAGTTGCATTACGATTGAGTGATACATCTCTACTTAGCCATGAGATATCACTTTCGGCCCCAGATTCGCTGCCAGAGTCAGAATCATCTCTGTTATAAGTCTGGTTTTCATCATCACACATGATGAAAACAAAGAACGGGTTCTTGTACTAAAAATAATGAAATTTTAATCAAAACTCCGCTAGAAACAGCGCTTCACGATATCACTCATGGGCGCAGCCATTATGGAATGTTAAAAATACCCGGATGAGGCTTGTTTCGTAAAACTATCGATACGGCTGTCTGTTGCGTTGGTAGAGTTACTAATTCGACTTTCGTCGAATCTGGTCAGCAAGGGTTTCAACCGGAAATTCGACAATCATCAAATTTGGTCAGCAAAGTGTTAAACTAGAAGGAAGAGCTAGAGGCAGCATTGTGTACATTTCCCACTATGGGGAGGGGGGAGAAGACAGGCCTCTCCAAACATGCATAGCCAAAATTCTGAGCTCTGGTTCTGGGCTCACCCATGGAATTGTCACGTCCTGCACAGAACCACCTCGCGGCTCACCTATTCACTGACATTTTTGTTGTTGTTCTATCCCCAATAGTTGGTAGGCCAACTTAAAGGAACTCAGAAGTTTACTGTTTCCAGAATGCACCTTGAGAAGGTGCATCAGGGTCTTTGTTAGTTGTCTAACTCTGGAATTCACACATGAGCAACACAAATTCCTGTGCATTCCTCTTTTCTAGTGTCAACATACCTGATAATCCTCACGTGTAACAACAGGCACTGCCATATTGTGCGTGGATGGACATATATCTTCATACTTTTTTCCAGTGAACAAATCAATACCAACAAGATGAACCTGAGGACAAATATTTTTTTTTTGTAAAGCATTTTAACTTCAGTGCGGGGAAAAATATCCAAATACAATCAATCTATAATGATAATTCTGATAACTGAAAGCTTCCAAACGAAGAATATTAACTATCAAACGATGCTTTTGTCCTCTGCAACTTCCATCATTTCTTTAAATATTTCAATCCAAAGACATCCTAAATTTCTTCTTCTTCTTCTTCGTTCGTCCTGAAAAGGACGGTGGTTGCGTTGTGTCTGTTTACGCCTAAGCTGTGATATCTGCACCTTTCGGTCGACACATCCGACTTCTGCACGGCATTTTTTAGGACCGGGTTTGCCTTCCCATTTTGATCCACACTCGCTCAGCCAGACTGCACAGCTGCAGACTGTTTCCAGGACCACCACGTGGAGGTGGAGTGCGGTCTTGACCAGCTCTGGTTCGCTGGTCCTGACGCAGGCAGTCAAGCAATGAGTCGCTGACTGCGGTCTCTAATGCTGCGTCTTGAGGTCCCAGACATCCTAAATGACATGGACTACCTTTCTCCATTTCACTGTCTGTCTTCAAGATAAACGAAGAGCTCCTGAGAGAAGATAAACAACCCACCTATCTCGGAGTTACATTCGATGATAGGCTGACATGGAAGCAGCACATCAACAAGGCAGCAACAAAGGCCAGGAGGAAGTTAGCCATCCTGAGAAAACTAAGTGGAACCACATGGGGAGCCAGCGGGAAAATACTTAGTAAAGTTTACCAGCAGGGCATACTACCACACCAGGAATATGGGTCAGCTGCGTGGTGTCCAGCATCAAACACCACATTACAAGAGCTAGATAAGGTGCAAAACTTGGCGCTTAGGGTCATCACGGGGGCAATGAAATCAACGCCTATAGTGGAGATGGAGAAAATGGGGAGGATACAAGCACTGAGAGAACGCAGAGACACGAAAGTGCTAACACAGGCAGAAAAGTTCCTCTGTATGCCGAGCCATCCAACAAAGGACAGATTCCAAAACCTAGCAATGGGGCGACTGAAAAGAAGCAGCTTTATCCACCAGGCCAAACGATTTCGTAGACAAACCTCAGACCTGCCTGAAGTTAACAGCCCCCTAAAGTCTGTGCCAGAACAAACCCCTTGGAGAGAGGAGCATGGACTACCAGTACACATCCAGACAATAGTGAAAGGAATATTCGACAGGGATGAACAGAACAGCATGCAACGTAGGACAGTCACTCTCAGTTTCCTGGATGATGGATACCCACAGGACCTCTGGGTCCGAGTATCCACGGATGGGTCAGCACAGAATGCAGTAAAGAATGGAGGAGCAGGAGTGTACATAGAATACCCAAACAACACTAGGGATACGGTCAGAGTACCAACGGGGAAATTCTGTAACAACTATGATGCAGAAGTCCAGGCAATCAAGGTGGCAACTGAGAAACTACTCACGGCTGTTTGTGCCCTATACCAGAGCGCTCTTTTAGTTTCGGTGACCGGAATTCTGACACCGGGTATAAAATTTTGTGTGCACCGTAAAAGACTATTTAAGTTTTTGGCGGGGAAAATCAGCTGATGTGTGAGTAAAATCAGTAAAATATAAATCATTACACACTCGTTCTGGATAAACACAGCGCTAAAATTCTTTTGTGTACTATAACTTTGTTCTGTGTTCTATTTTTGATTGCATTTTTATTTGTTTGAAATTAGTTTTGACGGAGTTACAGACTTTTGAAAACAGCGTCATCATTTAAGGAAATTCATAAAATAAGTAATCTTTTTATTAATTTAATATCTAAAAATCGGCCCATTCGTTTGAGTTTATAATTATAAAGACTTCTCGAAGGGAAGCTAAAGATTATTTCCACATACTTTTTTTTTTGGTTTCATATCTTGAGAATGTGTGGTAGTCAGTTTTGTGAGTGTGGCATTACAAGAACAAACATATTGTCACCAGATTTTATAGCATTTAAATCCCTTTAAACGCATTCCTGATACCCACAAATCTTAAATAAGGTAGTAAAAAAAATAACTTTTTGTAAAGCACCATCTGTTTTTGCATTTTCATTCATTTATAATGATATTTAGCTACGTATATAAGCGTCAGAAAACATGTAAAGCTATAGATAGATTACTTCCACATAATTTGATCTATCTTTCAAGTCTTGTTAATCTTCTATTTATAATATGAATTTTTTTTTTAATTGTGTGTGAGATAAGGACTGTTCCATTGGTGTTCTTTGGTAGACAATCCTGTGCACACGACGGCTGCCAGCGAATTCTAAGTAACTGTTTGTATATCTTCTTTCATTCAAAGTTACAATGCAGGTAGTAAATTTAGAGAAACCAAATTCTAAATCTAATACCATCCTTTTATCAATGGCTAGAGTCAGAGATACATATGATAATTTAGAAATATTTATGAATGGCATGAAAGCTGAGATAGAGTCACTAAAATATTTAGAGTGGGATGGTAAACAAGTTGTTGTTTTCTTATTCGGGGATTATTTCCTTGTTTTGCTGGAGACACCACAGACATGGGTATATTCCTTGAGCTCCAGACAAACCAAACATTTTCATCAAAGACATCCAGAGAGCATACAACTTGCAAACCAAGAAGTTTGGCCATGTTGATAAGAGATTACAATAGATATATGAAATATGGGAAAGGGAATAAAAGGCAAGTGGCACATTACCATAATTGTTTACACAAACCAATGTTAGAGATGGAAATTGAAAATGTAGCTCCTCCTTACCTTCATATTTTATTAGGCATTGTTTTGAAACACCACAGACTTCTAGAACAGGTAGCTGATACAATAGACGCAAAGATATTTGAGAATTCGCAAGAGATACATGCAAACATTAGTACTTTTAAGAACTTGAAGAGATTTAGTAGGAACTGGAAATAGGCAGAAGAATTAGGAGCTAAAATTGAATTTTTCAGGTAGGTATTGAACTTTGTGAGGATAAGGAGGAGACAGATAATTTTAAAGTTAAACTTGAAAATGCACAAGATGCGCTGGCCAAACTTCAGTTTCAAGATCTGTGTACTAGGTCTGGTCCAGTTTGCTCACACATGGACAAGGTACTAGCCAAACACAAAATCATACAACAGGCTTATAATAGCAGAGCATTTATAGGGAATCACTGCCACAGATATCTCACACAAAAAGTTTATAAAGATCTTACAAGAGCAATCATTACACAAACACTGAAAATTACAGACAAACAAGATATAACTAACATAGCTTTTATTGCCCAAGAACAATTTAACTCACTGAAAGAAGCATTTGAGAAAGTACACAACAAAATATCACACAGTAAACCAATTAGTAAAGAATCAATAACAGCATCGATAGAGACTTATATGTCTTTGTTCAGAAAGCTATTCCCTAGTAAGACAATTCATAAACAGCACATATTAGAAAAACATTGCGCAGACTGGATCAGAACTCATGATGTATGATTGAGATAACTGTTAGCTCTCATGTTCTGGAGACAATTGGGTGTGTTATTTTAAGGTTATGAATGTGGACATGCAATTTAAACTTTCAATAATTAATGTTTGACGCATGAAACCAAAACAAAACTTTGATATCCATTTTCTGCAGGTTTTCTACTTTTGATTTCTGTAATTTGTTATGCATGGTGATTGTGACCGTTTTAGTGTAAATTGAATTAGAAACAAACCATAACAAAATGTAAAAAAAAAAACCGTAAATTTTACACTATTTCAGACTATTATATCTTCTGTTCTAATTGTGATAAAATGTTTATTCTTGTTCTAAAATTTACTCTAACATTTCTAGTCTAGCTTTACGCAAAATTAAAGCCGGTATTTATAATAATAAAGTAGCATAAAAGCAATTCAAACATGTTTTGGGGACAATTGGGTGTGTTATTTTAAGGTAATAAATGTGGACTTGCAATTTAAACTTTCAATAATTAATGTTTGACGCATGAAACCAAAACAAATCTTTGATATCCATTTTCTGCAGGTTTTCTACTTTTGATTTCTGTAATTCGTTATGCATGTTGATTGTGACCGATTTAGTGAAAATTGCATTATAAACAAACCATAACAAAATATAAAAAAAAACGTAAATTTTACACTATTTCAGACTATTATATCTTCTGTTTTAATTGTGATAAAATGTTTGTTCTTGTTCTAAAATTTACTCTAACATTTCTAGTCTAGCTTTACGCAAAATTAAAGCCGGTATTTATAATAAAAAAGTAGCCTAAAAGCATTAATTAAGCCCTATCAAAAGTAAACATCGCCACATGTTTTTCCCATTAGGAAGCTGACCACGTGACCTCTGTCAAGTGGGCTATAAATAGCGCGGTCGGGGAAAAAGGGGAAATAACTAAAAGATCGCTCGCAAACAGCCGTGTACTGAACACCAATCTCGGTCCACAGCCTGTAGTATTCCTGACAGATGCAAGATCAGCACTCCAAGCACTTCAGTCCAGAAAATTGCCAGGCATACAAGCCCTACTTTCTGAACTGTGCAACCAGCGCAGGGTCACCATGCAGTGGATACCGTCTCATTGTGGAATACCAGGAAACGAGAGAGCAGACCGACTGGCTAAAGAAGGTGCTGCAGACGAGCAACCGGATGTACCAGTTACGTACCATCAGAAGAAAAAGATGATCAAATCTATCAGAAAGCCACCAACACCAACGCAGGATGACTACCAAGCTATGAACAGATCAGAACAAATAGTCATTCTGCGCCTCAGAACAGGACACAACCGCCTCCGCAGCCACATCAATAAGTTC
The DNA here is from genome assembly GCA_024509875.1 of Oreohelix idahoensis. Classification (NCBI taxonomy): domain Eukaryota; kingdom Metazoa; phylum Mollusca; class Gastropoda; order Stylommatophora; family Oreohelicidae; genus Oreohelix; species Oreohelix idahoensis. Next base: position 54,397 of record JAMPIV010001345.1, on the reverse strand, counting down.
AAGCGAACGAAAGAAGAAGAACTGTCTGTCTATACCTCCTCAAATATGCCCACTTCACGCAGTACACTGCCGTAATTATGTATCACAACAAAAAATAAGTTTTAAAAAAACATTTACCGTCGCAAAGAGTAAACTGCTCAATGAGGCACTATTAAAATCTGCTTTGTCTGCAGTAAAAAAAAGGATTACCAGTTATAGACCTTTACCCCGTTAAATGTCCTGAAGATCATAATGAACTTTCTACATGGTGACCACTGTTCTAGTTTACCAACATATCATCCCCATTCTACTGCTTTATTCCATCTCCACTTGTTGTCAAAATTGACATCATTCAGTTAAATCTATCATCCTACAAAATATCCTACAGTTAACAGCTTGGATCACCATGCACAATGTCATTTTTATGTGACAGATTCTTCTTTTCAACTACTAACTCAAAAACTTTGAACGCATTTTTCTCAAAAAAAGCTGAAGTGGCGATGGAATAAAGCAGTACTAAGGTGACAATATTGAATATAAAACATGTTAACACTTCCAGCACCCTCTGTACAGGATACGAAACATTTCATGCTGGCTAATAGTCAAACAAGTATAACAAATCAGCTGCACTGTCATAAATTTACTGTTGATTTGCTAAATATTTATTTCAATAATCTCATTAACAAAAGTCCTATGTATGCGTCTTTATTTAGATTCCAGTGATTTCTTGAAAAGGTTTTTTTCTTTAATAATAACTATAAGGCAACAAGTTAGTTTCAAGTAGACACTGTATTAATTCAGAGAATAACAAGATTACAAGAAAATCTGTATCATGAGAGAGATTATACATTCAGTTAGGCTATAAACTGGTCATGTCAGAAACATGTTAAGAATTTTCTTTGTAACTGCATGGCTGAGCACCACACTTCGAGTTTTGTCTTTGTATTTTTGTGTACTCTTTCAGCGGTTCATACATAGTTCTAGATCGTTAACCCCTGAAGGGCATGTAAGTCGCTGTAAGAGTTGCCGGACACAGGTGCTTTTGTTACTTTTTGGTTGCCTTGCGCTTTCCTTCTTTCTTTCCTACGAGTGCCTGCCACATACTTGTTTGTTTATTATTTACTATTCACAAACCTCAACCTTCAATCTTTATTTATCATCAGATCTCAATCACATGGTCCTGTTGCTGTCAGATCTTAACGGAAGCCCTTTTCTCACAAACAGAGGGGATTCAGTGTTCATTGTGTCGGCCCAACGATTACCTTCACTCATGTAATCAATGTTAGCATTGTAGTGTGGCGCCAGTTTATTGGAAGTTTATTAACCTTTTATCACCTGTTCATGAAAAAAAATAAGTACAGCCACATTATACTGGGTGATGAAGGCACAACTTCATCTTATGCCAGTTCAAATCTGAGTTGGGACAGAAAAATTACAGATTTATCTGAAAATTCTGGTTATCAGAAGTCGACTTAACCAGAGTTTTTTTTTTTTAAACTAAACCAAAGAGGACACCTGGCCAGGACCTCCAGAACTGCCTCAAGTTAAGCAAAAATTGATTTCAGTGAGTTTGACTTAAGTAGACTGAACTATAAATGGAAAAACTCACGTTTTCCAACAGTCTTATTATTAGGAAGTTTTTTTTTTTAAAGCATGAAAACTGCATTTCATAAAATGTAAAGCCCAGTGTTAATTCCAGGGGGTCTATGAAGAGAGAAATAAAAAATTGGACCACTGCATCCCAGGCATGTCGTACAAGGTGACTAATATGATGATGTGCATGGCAGTCTCATCATGTCAAACAAATTGCCACAGAAACTTTCACTGCCACAGCATGTGAATACTTGCTGCATGCTTCTGGCATTTGGATCAGCTGCAGACATTAGGAGCATAAAGGAAAATATGTTAATAAGCTGTAAACATGACATTATGGGACATCCAACAATTCTCTACACTAAATAATCCCCAACATTTTTGTTGTTCTATTCTTATCTGTCTGAAGAATGAAAAAAGTACATGTTGTACTTCTACAACCCTCTATTCTCCAATAACGCTGAAAAAACACAGCAAAAACCTTATCACATCTGGGTCACTAGGTCAGATTAGTCGTGGGAAGGTGTTGCTAGTGACATCTGAAACTTTGCACATCAGTTTCCTGTGCACAGCACTTTTTCCATCAAGCTGGTGTTCTTATGCCTCATGTTGTTTAAAAGCTGCATGCTTTCTCTTAGAGAATTAGACTATTTCCAATTTATCTTATCACAAGTTCACACAGCTGTTTCAATTTTGTTTTTGTCTTCAATTTCATTATGCACATTTAGCACACTTCTCCACATAGTTTGATCATCATCATGGGGGCACATTTAGCACACTTCTCCACAGCACCAGCACTAGAACTCCCTTATTAACCCATAGTTTGATCATCATCATGGGGGCACATTTAGCACACTTCTCCACAGCACCAGCACTAGAACTCCCATAGTTTGATCATCATCATCATGAGGAGTTTCTTGTTGGCTCCTTATGCTGCCTGTAGCCATTACTGCAGGAAGCCTGTTTGTACTCTAGAAGTAGTGGTTACTCTAGCAATTAGTCTTACATAATGAGGCTGCCTGTCCTAATTACAACTTCATGTTAGTCACCTCTTGCAACATGTAGTCATTCGTTTTTAGTTTCCATAGAGACCCTCTGGAATGACGCAAGGTCATAGTTTGTAGCTTAGGGGTAAATTAGCTCTTTGGACATTAATAGAAAGCTATGATTTATAATGGATACAACACAACCCTAAGGCAAAAACACCAATACAAATTTGAAACTTTTGTATCAACTGGCAATGAAATTTTTCAAAAATTACTTGTGGCTGTGAATCTTCAAAATACTTCACTAACTTTGGCATGTCCGTGTTTTCCAGTTTTGGAGGTTGACATTTCCACAATTTTGCATGCACGTCCCTTTAGTACAACATGTCCGCTTTTTCTGAGGGCACTGCACTGCATGGGGTAGGTCTGGGATGCACCTGAATCAGCTCCTTCAAAGGTTTCTTCATGATCAACATCTGCCATTATGATACTCAACTGGTGACAAGATTGATTAAATGTTTCTTTGAACATAACGTACTGCTAATTAATATCACTATAATATACGCTATACTTTAAACATATATACAACTTGAAATTTAGATGTTAAATAAAGCAACAAAATGAGCTTGCATTAAAAAAATATTTAAATACAATCAGTCAAAGCACTTTTATTGCATTCTGACAGGGCAAGCACACCACAGCTGTATTCTTTGGTCGGATAAAGCTTACAACTAAATAAAGGAAACGGGGCCTTCTCACAGACAAAGATAAGCATACATGAAAAAATGTACCTTGATTACAGACTTCCTGAGTAACGTTACAAAATACACACAGAAGAAGGCATCTAATCGTCAAAAAAAAAAAAATGAAGGATTACAACAAGGATCTGCATTAAGGGCATCCACGGCAGCGAAAATCTGGTTTTAAGTACAAAATATCAATCTGTTACTTTTGCTTATTTTATTAAATAATCATTGAGCAAGGTTTTATGACATAAAAAATGAATTTGATGTGTCAAAAAGCATATTTTCAGCACTACCCCCAAGCTATGATTTGCAAATTTGTGCCGAAAATGCAAGATTTGCCTTTCAATAAAACTTTAGTTACGCTGAGCGCATCGCGAAGTATTTGGTATCACCGAAAAGGGAATTTCTTAGTCTCCCAGATTATAGCAAATTCAAAACCTTTATTTCACATAACTCTGGTTGATTTGGCATTCAAAATTTTCCACCATTTTACGCTAACTTCCTTATACTTCCTTCCATTCTCAGTCAAGGTCCATTCATCAGGCATTGGTGTTTATCTTTCTGACTGGTCATAACAACGCGCTGCTTTGTCTGCGCAAATCCGGAACATAACAGGTACTTCCGCCCGTAAACAAATAACTTTGTTCCATTTAAAGCGGTACGACATTTTTTTCTCTTGATAACAGTCTAAATCTCATTAAATTGTGTTCTATTATTTCAAAATGGGAAGAAAAGGTAAGAAAGCAAAGCAACTTTCTGTCGCTAGACCACGTCAAAAGTGTGTAATTTCCAGCAATGTTACAACTGAATCAGCGATGAATGATAACCAACCTGATGTAGGCTTATCATCAACGTACGTCTGCATACCAGTATCCGATAGGCCTATAGTTCAAATTGCTGATCCAATAGTGCCTTTCACCGCTGGCCCTAGTCGATCCGATATAAAAATGAACTTGAGCGCGAGCAAGAATGGTGCTTCTCATAACACTGTCTGTGCTAAACCTACGTACAGAACCATTGTGGACATTTCTTTTTTCAACAATGTTCTCAGCAATGTGTGCAAGCAGAGCACATTGCACACAAGAACTGACAACACCAAGTCAAAGGGTTTCTCCCTCTTCCTGGAAGTTGTGTGCGACACATGTGAAAAAGCAATTTCTGGAACGTACACATCCGAGAGGGAACCAGCAGGCCGCGGCCCTCAGTGACATGCAATCAACAAATCTGCTGTTCTTGGTGCCCTCATATCTGGAATGGGCCCATCTACTTTCAATCTCTTCTGCAAGAACTTAGACCTCCCTGGCCTGCACCAGAAAACATTCCATAAATATGCAGATCATATTTTTGATCATTTGGATACCATGCACAACTCTACAGTATTTCAACGTGCCATCAGCATCGTCCGAGCTGAACATGCTAAGAGTCAGCAGCGTACCATTAATAAAAAATAAGTCATTGACATCGCTGTCAGCTGTGATGCAACTTGGATAACTAGAGGTCATAAGTCACTGATAGGTGTTGGCAGTGTTATCGACATCTTGACTGGCATGGTCATCGATACGCACGTTATGTCTTCCTTCTGTCACACTTGCGAGCCTACTGTCAGTGGCACCTGAAAAACCAACCTAAAAATTTGAAAAATGGAAAGCAGACCATCTGAAGGACTGCTGCCGTAATTACGAAGGGTCAGCCGGAATGATGGAGGCCTACAACAGACTCTGCGACATCAAACCTTATGATCCAGAAATTGACATAACCAGGGGATAGTACCAGAGTTGACATAACCAGAGTGGATAGTAGCGATTTGCTTCCGTGGCTAGGCAGAGGTGCTGTTCCGAAGGTCCTGGTTCGGTTCACGGTAAGTCTATCACTTCGGTTGTTTTTCTGTTGTCTATTCTACTTCTTTATTTTCTCTCTGAGTGGGGCAAAGTCTTTTACAGACAGGGGGTATGATGTGCTGGTGTTGTGGGTAGTGGGTTTCCCCCCTTGCTTCACCCTAGGCCTAGTGAATTCTTGTTCATGAAAGGAGCGACCATTGCGGTGTTAGTCTCTTGGCCTAGCAAAACCTCTCATACCCCAAGATCGTTGTGCGTGGTGAAGAGCCACACCCTCCTCGAGGTAGTCCTGTTAACTGAGGGTGCGAATCCTCAGGCTAAAAACAACGGATCTAGAGGAGCAAACCTCGATAATAAAACCGGTGCACTACACCGTACACGCCCTCTGTGGGTGGGAAGGAGCCAGATGGATACTGAACAAGTCTTGGGAGTGGGAACGAGTGTGGACTGCTCCCTGAAGATCGGAACCCATCGTACAGGCACAGAGACTCAGGACGTGACGATCCTATTGCCTTCAACTCTTGGTCACATGCCTAGAGCCTCGGAGAACTCGGCGTAACCAGCAGGCAATTTGGTGGCGGGGAAGAGCACTGTGAGCCCTACCTTGGCTACGTATCACAAGGAGACGCAGAAACACCCCCTTTATCTCCCCCAGAGCTGGCACAGTACACTTCTGGCTTCTACCCGGGGCGGTAGGAAATCCACAGGCACCCCAGCATCACAATGCCATGAAGATGACAAAGTTGGAATTTACTAACTCAAACCTGGCAGAGCAAGTCCTCCATCAGATGCGGCCGATGTTGGGCCCACTGGCGCGTGGACACGTCCTGATCCCCATCGAGACTTGCCCGGGGAGCCCACCCCGGCTCAAAAAAGCAGAGAAGGCCACTCTCCAAACCTCTGATGTCTTGCGGGCAGTGTTAGGATGTGCAAGAACATGGACAGGAAGACTCCACAACTTCCCCACTGAAGACACGCCCACGGCGACCGTTGCCTCAATTGGCTGTGTGTGGTGTACCTGGAAACGGGGCCTCCCAGTACTGAGGCACAGTTAAGTCCCCGATGTCACCTATCGGTGCAGAGTTGAGAGAGATGGCTGAGCATCGCAATCCCCCTTGTGTTGCAGCATGATGAGAACCCAGCATTGCACACTGAGCTTGGGGGGATCACTTGGGCACCAGACTTAATACTGGCTCTTGACTGGATGGCCGCATGCAGGAGATTTCTACAATGGAGGGTTGGCAGGTGGTGGGTATCTGGAAGTGGCTCTGTGCAGGACGTGAGGATTCCTTGGGAGAGCCCAGAACCAGAGCACAGCATTGTGCAAGCTCTGCATAGTTGGAGAGCCCCCTGGATGACGGGGAATGCACAGTGTGCCACCCCATCTATCCCCAACTGCTAACTTAGAACCAGAAGTGGGGTCCTCTGTATGCGTGCCAGGCCAGGATAAAATGCCTGGGAAAGAGACTGGAGCTCAGAACTCCCTAACTCAAAGTTGCAGGATGGCAGAAAAGCCATGGGAAAGACAGGGCTATTTTGAAGATAACGCAACCATATTTTCACCATACGAGCTCGGACGCCGCCTCGGTAAACAAGGTCCGCGCAGAGCAGTGACACCCCCAGGCTGCTTGCGAATAGTCTACTACTGGGAACATAAACAGATTAGGGATGAGCCCACTCTCCCGTTGAACAGGTGCTAAAGTCGTAGATACTGGGCCAGAAGGCGCACCGGAAACCACAGTATCACGCAACTCGCTTTTTTTTTTTTTTTTTTCTATGGAGAGTACACCGTCTCTCTGAGTGCCTGATTACATACCTTTGTTGTTTGCTTATTTATTTATAGAAATAAAAAAGCTTTTAGGCCAAGCATCTGGAACAAACTCTAAACCCTTGGACACGTGTGACAAAGGAAACGTCTGGCCGACAGCCAGAAATACGAGGCTGACAAACTTATAAAAAGAAAAAAATTAGGCATGGGGCAAGACAAAGGTGAGAGGAGGAGCTGCAGGAAGCTCAAGGAGGTGCAGCATATGGTACTGGACAATTTTAGAGACCGTTTTGATTTGCTGCCAATAGTCTTCTGTATTCTCTTCTTCTTCCAGCTGTTGGAGCACTTGGAATTTGTTGGATACTGTGACCGCAAATTTGTCTCTTGTTTCTTGATTTCTTAGATGTCCTACATTAAATTGTTGTCTATAATTTTGCATTGTTGCACATCTCTTGAGTTTCATTTTTACTTTGGCTATCAGAAGGTGGTGATCTGATGCCACATCTGCTCCTCTATATACCTTTACATCCTGCAATGATGATCTAAACTTCTTGTTTATGCACATGTGATCAATCTGATTTTCTGTTCTATGGTCTGGTGATATCCATGTTGCCTTGTGTATTCTCTTATGTGGAAACATGCTTCCTCCTATAGCCAGTTGATTTGAAGCACAGTAGTTTAAGAATAGTTCCCCATTTTCATTCATAGACAAGAAACTGAGAGATGAACAAGCAGGTTTTCGACAAAACAGATCCTGTACAGACCAGATAGCCCCTTTGAGAATAATAGTTGAACAAAGTCTGGAATGGAATTCACCACTATACATCGGATTTGTGGACTACGAAAAGGCATTTGACAGTGTAGACAGAGAATCACTTTGGAAATTGATGAGGCATTATGGAGTTCCCCTGAAGATCATTAATTTAATAAAGAAAACATATGAAGACATGACATGCAGAGTTCTTCATGAAGGACAGCTTACAGAACTGTTTGGGATAAGAACAGGAGTGCGACAGGGATGCCTCTTGTCTCCATTTCTTTTCTTACTAGCAATAGACTGGGTTACGAGAACATCGACAACACACAACAGAAATGGAATCCAGTGGACTCTGACTAAGCAGTTGGATGATCTGGATTTTGCTGATGACTTAGCTCTTCTGTCCCATAACCGTAATCAGATGCAGGACAAATTGAAAACACTCGATGAGAGGTCACAGCAATTGGGTCTGAAAATACACAGGGAAAAGACAAAGATAATGAGAATAAATGCAGGTAATGATAACAGGGTTGAACTTGAAGAAGCACCAATACAAGATGTAGAATCGTACATATATCTTGGCAGTAATATAGACAAAGTTGGAGGGACAGACAGTGATATCAAAATAAGAATACAAAAAGCAAGAGGAGCTTTCAATGCATTGGGAAATATATGGAGATCAAGAGAAATCGGATCCAACAGGAAAATAAGAATCTTCAACTCAAATGTGAAGTCAGTCCTATTGTATGGCTCTGAGACATGGAGAACAACAAAGACAACTACCAAAAAGCTACAGACTTTCATAAATGGGTGCTTGCGTAGAATAGAGGGATTAAAATGGTATGACAAGGTTACCAACGTGGAACTGATGACAAGAACTAGACAAGTGCCAGTGGAACAAGAGATGAGAAGAAGACGATGGCGATGGATAGGACACACACTGAGGAAACCTGTTGATAGCATTACAAGGCAGTCCTTGTTCTGGAACCCCAGGGCAAGAGAAGCAGAAGTAGACCAAGAAGCACACGGAGAAGAGAGCTGGAAACAGAGGTGAAAATGATGAGGAAAACGTGGAAAGAGCTTGAGATGATGGCACGAGACAGGAGGACTTGGCATGTGTTTGTTGAAGGCCTATGCTCCTTTGGGAGTGGAGGGTTATGAATATGAATGAATGAATTTTAGAGACATTTGGCACCCCAGAATGGAGTATATTCTACAAGACAATGTACTAGGTGAGTAAAATGCACTTTTCTCAAAATTAACTTTTTATTAACAAAAAATAAATAAAAACCTATCTGACAGATCATTATCAAATTTGGCATGCATGTAGTGCACATATATATCTTTAAATTATCAGGACAGAATTTTGATATTTTGGTTAAAAAAAATTATATATATGTTTTTAAAATATGTTTTATGTATTTTTTCATTCAAATATAATGTATTTTTTTAAATAATCATTAAAAATAGAATTTTAAACTTACCAAAAAAAAAGCTTCTGATCATTTGTTTTAATTGTCAGTCACAACATGTGTGTGCAATTTGATAAACTTTGGTCAACAGGAAACATATTTACTCTTGAAAATTGGTGAAAAATCCAATATATTGGATTTTTTTTTGTTGTTGTTGGTTACCATGGTAACCACATTTTTTAACAAAATAAACTGTAGAATTTGGTTCATGGACATACACTGTATCCTTTGAGTATATAAACAGTGTGAAAATATTATTAGAACAATAGTTAGTTTTCACTGTAGTGGATGCCCTTAAGTTGTCCCATTATATCTATATATAGAAATTACTTTCACCCATCTTGACAGCACATTCACATCAACACATCCAGGAAAAAACGGATAGACTTAATAAGTATAGCCAGCAGGTGGGCTTGAACATCAACCTAAAGAAGACAGAGGTCATGACGCTCAATGTGAGCAACCCTGAGCCCATATCAGTAAGGAATCAGCAACTGGAACAGACTGGTGCCTTCACATACCTAGGATGCATAGTAACACCAGACGGCGGAGCAAGCAAAGACATCAACAACAGAATGAACAAAGCAAGAACAGCCTTTTTTAGTCTAAACAACATCTGGAAGTCCTCTCAGTACAGCACAAGCACAAAATTAGGATTATATCAGAGCTGTGTGCTTTCTGGCGCGGAGAGCTGGAGAGTTACAGAGAAGGAAATGTCGAAATTGTCCTCTTTTCACACAACATGCCTAAGAAAAATTCTCCGAATCTTTTGGCCGAATATCATCACCAACCAAGATCTGCTTACTCGGAGCAAGCAAGAGGACATGCACACCATCATAGCTGGCAGACGCTGGAGCTGGGTTGGCCATGTCCTCAGAAGAGACCCCGATGCCATCACAAGAACAGTTATGCTTTGGACCCCTGAAGGAAAACGAAAGAGAGGCTGACCAAAAACAACTTGGCGGAGGACTGTGGAGGCTGAGATGCAAAGAATGAACCAGAGTTGGGGCACTGTACGAAGGATGGCTGCTGACCGAGCAGAGTGGAATCAATTTGTTGTTGCCCTACAAGACGCCACCAGGCGTAATGGCCACTGACTGCTTTGACGGTCGGCGGCTAAGGATCAAAGAAGAAGAAGACTGTCCCAATTTAAGCTATTATAATAGAAGCACCAAACATACAGTTTTCACAATGAGCATAAAAGAATGAAAGATGGTGAACCAGGTAATATTTGACGGACTACTACAGTTGACATTCAAAAATCCGGCAACCTCCAGACCTGAGGAGTGCCGGATTGTTGAAAATGCCGGATTTTTTCTGGTTATATATGCTGTATATATTTAACAGAAAATGACTACCTGTACAGTCCTTTAAAGAAAGAAAATTAAAAACTAAATGATCTGCGATCGACAACGTTCAATGTTTACGTTTTACACCACTTCTTTTATTTGCTGAATCCATAATGGGGCTATACAGCAGCAAATAAATGATAAAATGAGAAGGAATGAGCAGGAATGCCTGTTAACACGTGCAAGCAAGACCCAACAGCTGCATCAAAACATACACGGCTCCAGAAAAGTGGCGCGCCAACGCGGTAAATTAAAAAAATGCGCTCCGAAATCCATGCCGGAAATCTGAAGGAACCGGATTATCGATGGCCGGATTTTTTAATGTCAACTGTACTGCCCACATAAGAAATCCAACACACTCAGGGGCCAAATTTTACAAATTACTAATTTCATGCACAGAATGAAAGACAAGGCCAGTAGGCCTACCTGAAAATAGTTAAACACCTAGCAAGTACCAACAAGGGAGCAGAAATGGGAAACCTCAGACAGGGATATGTCCAATCATTTGTTCATTATATTTCAACTAAGGAACACATGCATTCAACAAATTCACACTAAGCCCTGCTGTCCTATATCATTCACTCCATTTCTTATTTATCCTTTCTCTAAGGAACAATACAATAATCCAGGTGTCGACAACTCAAAGGCATCAGGTCATGAGGGCAACTGAATTATTTTTATGATGGCACCTAGAATTCATAGAAATATTATAGGACGGTGCTTTTTTTAAAACGTATGTATGGTTTTAAATTTACAACTTGTAATTTTCATCACAGAAACAGGAACTTTATCCGTAAACTTCTACATTATGAATGTCATCATCATTCCTTTTCGCTCCATGTGGAACATAGGGCAGAAACAGTTGCTCTCCATCGATTTCTATTCTGGGCTGTCTTTTTTCATCTATGCCCAAGTCATTCCAATTTCCCTAGCCTCCTCTTCAACAGTTCTTCTCCAAGTTATCTTTGGCCTCTCCACTCTCCTCTTCCCCTGTGGGTTCCAGTCAAGGGCAATTCTGGCTGTGCTTGATCTTTCTCTTCTGAGTGTATGTCCTATCCATCCCCTGAGACATTATGAAAGCACATTACTATAAGTACCACTACATGTAACGTTTTTTTTTACAACTGCATGCAAAGTAGACAATTTAACTATGGATATGTCGCAAATGACTGAAATGGTTCATGAAAGAATCCCGTAACCAAAGGCACTTCTTGAAATACAGCAAAGCCAAACTTTTGTAGTGCATGTTAATTACTTTAACTTTACATACCACACTTTGTATTAACTCTTTGACTCCGCAATTATTTTTCCACCCTGTGCTGTAATTTTAATTCGTGATAAGACTAAAAACAATGCTCCGAGAGTTGTTTTGGCATGGGTGTCAAATCTGACCAACACTGTCAGCGTTGTTCCGGAGTCAAAGAGTTAAGAAAACATAAGTTTTAACTTTTTTTGTTTAGGTATATTAATGTTTAGTGACAACCGTGCATAATGCTGCACAGAGTGAAAATATAAAACTGTCATAGCCAACAAATTTTATCGATGTTCCAGATTCCACAATGTTTCTAAAGATACTGTCATGGCAAGAGCAAAGACATCCATAAAGACAAGTAGTAATTGAATAAAAGAGCGTGTAGAAGCCAAGACTTTCATTTGTCTTCAAGTCTCCCAATAAACTAACTAAAACATGTTTTAGTTTTTGCTTCCACATGTGCGTATCCTTTAACAGCACTTTGTTATCATGTGTTGGGCTTATGTTATTTGTGTGTGTCAATTTTCATCATGACATCGTGTGTCTATACCAGTGTTGGAAGATGTCAATTCTTTCTGGCTTGTGAAAAAAAAAAACCACAAAGCTGTGGTATGCTTCAAGCTTTAGTAAATTTAATTACCAAGGAAACGTCTGGATCAGATTCACTCTTATGATAGGCTTAAATAAGCATGTACTGCTGGCAACTAAAGTAAATTATAACAGAAGAATGTCTAGGCTTACAACTTTTTTATTGTTAAACATGTGCATTTTAAATGTCAAGTCAGTACTATTATATGCTCTGAAACATGGAGAACAACAGCCAAAAAGCTACTGACAGGCGTAGAATAGAATAGATCAAAATGGTATGACAAGGTTACCAATGGGGAACTGATGGCAAGAACCAGACAAGTGCCAGTGGAACAAGAGATGAGAAGAAGGCGATGGCGATGGATAGGACACACGCTGAGGAAACCATTGATAGTGTTACACGGTAGTCCTTGTTCTGGAACCCCCAGGGCAAGAAAAGTAGAGGTAGACCAAGAAGCACATGGAGCTGGAAACAATCAGGAGAACGTGGAAAGAACTTGAGATGATGGCGCGTGACAGGAGGACTTATCATCTGTTTGTTGAAGGCCTATGCTCCTTGGGAGCGTAGGGTAATGAATGTGCATATTAAGGCATATCTTTTTTAAGACTGAGAGGTAATGAAAAACATCCTAGTTTTTTTTTTTTTACTTCCAACATAAGGGCCCATTACTAGAAGAAAGTTTAAAATGAGGAATTGCGTAAGAAAATGCTAATGAAGCCTCACTGTTAGTGAGCCGAAATGAGAAACCTAAGCAGCTTCCTGGATTAGCAGACAGAAGTTTAATTTTTTCAATGCCCACATTAAATTATGTTCTGTTTGTTTTTCACTAATGCTTCACTCCAAGAATATGATGATCAACTAAAATCGCTTTTTATAAAACATGTGCACTAGATTGCATGACTCAAGCAGTTTCACATAACATCTTGGGTCACTCTTTATTCCAGTGTCATCCTTCTGACGCTTAAGAACTTTTTAGACCATTCCTAATCTGTAAGTCTATAAATCCCTGCAATAATCATTCCCTGATGATAATTTCAGTCTTTATTTATAATCTGCTGGTTTCATTGAGCTATTTATTAAATAGTTTTAATTGTTTACAATAGTAAAATGTATTATCTGTAACATTTTCTTGCCTATGCCAATTACTGTATCACCTTGTATTACTATCCACCATGTATATAATATAATAACACAGTGTTCATACCATTACTGGCAGAAAAAGGGTTCTTCACAACATAAATGTCCTGTCAGGTACCACTGCGTAAAACTGACTTTTGTATTGTTTAACTGTAACATCCCAATCTAATTATGTCAAATTTTTACTAGTTTTGCTTCTAGCAAATAGGCCTACTTATTGTGCATACAGTGCCTGCATGTTAAAGTTTCTGGAAATGATTAGCAAATACCAATACGTTGCAATATGAAGGCCAGCACGTCAAAGACAAACTATGAAGATCATCAGATCGCCAGGCGCACTTAACATACATATTAACATCAAGTTTAAACAGGTTCACGTAGGCCTACTTAGGAAGTATTTCTACAGAAAATGGAAGACTTGACAGAGAAATTGAAACTAGATGTCAAAAAGCCAATGAGCTGACTTACCAAGTGTCACCACTACTCACACGTCAGAATATCAGTATGGAAACTAAATGGCAGCTGATAAAAAGTATATTCTTACCAACTCTTTGCTATCAGTGTGAAACAGGGTCCTGACCAAAGCGCAGGAGAGAAAAATTGCATTCTGTGAGATGAGATGCTTCAGAAAAAGCCATTAATGATATAATGAGACACGATATCATAAAAACTAGGGCCTACATCCTGCATCAAGTACCCTATATCAAAAGACAAAACATTACAACATCACAGGCATCCTACAACGTGTGCTCACAGCAGCTAATCAATGCAACACATCTGGCTCATGTGCGCAAACTTCAGCTTCACACTACGCTTCATGGCGTCAGTGGAATAAAGAAGTACAGTAGAACTCCATTTATCCGAACCCCATGGGACCGAGCATCGTTCGGATAATCAAATGTTCGGATAATTGGATTACATGATGTATCGAGTACATGTACACATATTTCTAAAAATAATTAACAATCACAAGGAAAATACACTATAAAACATATTTACTTGTACTGTAATAATAATACCCACACTGTATTAGATCACTGTATCACCAAAATCTTTCATTACACTGCAGTGCATGTACTACAGTACTTGTATTAATTATTTTTGTTAAGAAAGAGAAATGTTTTCAAAATAACATTACAAACAATTCAAAACCAGGCGCAACTTACGTATACATGTACTTGCACAGATGTAGCCCACTATTTAAAATAATGAGGAATCCTCTTTTGCGCCAAACTGGATAGTCTGCTTTTGGCTGCTAAGTCCCGCATTCTCTTCAACAGCAGAAGCTGTGTAGGACAGCTGTCATCTTCTTGCTCATACCAAGCCATCGCTGTTTCTAGTGCTATAAAGGCCTCTTCAGGACTTGGTCGACGTTTTGGGTTTTCTTCATAATCTACAAGTACATCATGTACTTCTGAGGAGTCTTCATCATCGGTCACTACATGTATTTGGTTTTCTTCTTGCACAAAAGACAAAATTTCTTCGTCATTCAAAAACTGAAAACCAGAATCATTATCATCTTCTAGCCACATGTGTGCATCATCTTTGTCACAGTCCGAAAATCCGGGCATTGCTTGAAACAGTTCCACAACTTCATTTATACAATCATCATTTGTGTCCACTGCAGTAGTTTCATTTCCTCCTTTTTTCCCAAGCAATCTATTCCAAGCCTTGTTGAGATTATCTTGTGACAGGGTGGTCCAAGCATCAGCTTACATATAGCAGCAGTCTTTGAGATTAAGCTTTTTTTGAAAACGCCACCACACTTTCTTCATCTTCAGCCAACAATAAACGACGCAGGACTTCCTTCTTGTACATCTTTTTAAGCTTTGCTATAACACCCTGATCCATTGGTTGAATCAGTGCTGTTACATTGGGAAGCAGAAAAATTACTTTAAAATTTGCATCAACTGCATTCAATGTATCCGTCTCTGGATGAGATGGTGCATTGTCCAGTAGAAGAATTACTTTTCCAGTTTTCTTTTCTTGTTCTTTCAACCTCTTCACATTTGGGATGAACTGATTTGTATACCAATCAAGAAATATTTCACTATTCATCCAAGCACTCTTCTGTGCTTTGTAGCACAATGGGAGACATGTCACATTCTTTAAACAACGTGTTTTTTTGGCTTTGCCGATCATTAGCACCGGTAAACGATGACTTCCACTGGCATTCGCGGCTACCAAAATTGTTACTCTCTCTTTGCACTTTTTAAACCCAGGGGCAGCTGCTTCGCGCTGAGATGCAAGTGATTTTTGAGGCAATGATTTCCAGTATAAGCCAGTCTCATCGGCATTATACACATCATCGAGTAAATAACCTTCTTCTTCCAAAAAAGCCAAGAATGTTTCTTTAAAATTTTCAGCGGCAGTTGCATCGCTAGATGAAGATTCCCCTTGAATCTCCAATTCTCGTATGCCATGACGAGATTTAAAGTTTCTTAACCATCCCTGGCTAGCCTTAAAGTCAGGAGGACCGTCAAGTTGACTGTTGAACTGAAGTGCCTTTTCACACAATAGAGAGCCAGAGATAGGTTCCCCTTTGCTTCTTCTTTGCACAAACCATATATACAAAGCCTCTTCCAATTTCAAATCTTTCGCATTTCTCATGGTTTTATGTTTCTTCGACCCATTTTCACTATCCAATTTCGATGCAAAACTCATAATTTTATCCTTGTTACTTTTGATGTCAGAGACGGTAGCTTTCTCAACATTGAAAATCCTCGCAAATGAAGACACAGTTTCACCTTTTCCTAGTCTCTTGATAATTTCTGTTTTCGTTTCAATTGACAAAACATTGCGGTTCCTTTTATATGCTTTAGGCCTACTGGAAGATGCCAGGTCGCACAGAGAAATACGTGTACACCAAAATTATTCTGCTGTAGTAGCAGACACAATTATTTTAAGTTGAACTGTCTGTTTAGCCAGTGTTCTGCCTAGAACTCACACGTACACTGGATTGGTAAACCAGATATTAACGGACTTTATGATCTAACTGACTTCATGTACGTAAGCGACCGTCCATTAGCCCATCTCATTGTCTACAAATTGTTCGCACACATTTGAAGCTTGCCGCATCAAAAGATTCAGAACTGTAGTCTAACGTGACTGGTGGAGACTGATTTTTTTTTTTTCTGGAAAAAGTGTTCGGATAATTGGATGTTCGGATAATTGGGGTTCGGATAAATGGAGTTCTACTGTAATACATTTCAATGTGAAGGGTTCAAGAACAAACTGTGATCTATCAAGGAATTATTTTGATTTTCAATTGTAGGCCTAAACAAGTTGCTTTTTTCACAGATGCACAGCAGTAATTACAATGCTGAAGAGCCAAAATAATGCAGACTTGAATGACCTAAGAGTAGTGCTTCACAAACTATCAACGGTTCAAAAGAGTTGTGATCCAATGAATTCCATCTCACTGTAACAATCCCCGGCAATGAAGAGGCTGGAAGGTGGAAAGCTACCTCAGCATGATACAAGCATAACTTTCAAAAGTCAGAATCAGATAGCCTACAAGAACAAATGGGATGCACAGTATGCAGGCCATAAACCATAAACAAAATGGTGCATTTCACCAACTCAGCAGAAGAGAACAAGTGACAATCTTCAGACTATGTAAAGCCACAACAGATTGGGATACCATCTAGGCCTATTCAACAAACTAAAAATAGGAACTAATAATGAGAGTAACTGTGGCATAGATAAAATGACTACTAAACATCTGCAACAAAGATGCCAAACATATGAGGAACAGAGAAAGCACATATGGCCGTCACATGTACGATTCCTGAAAAAAAACTCAATAGTGAAACAAATAGGCTAGCCCAAGCTGACAATGCTTTCTTTGAACATATTCAAGTTGACATGAGAGTGTACGAAGAATTGTAAACATACAAGAATAATGAGTAGTATCGAAAAGCCAACTTAGAATTGTATAGGCCTACCGATTACATGCTGAATTATTAATTTAAAAATTACACTTTAAACTACATCAGTGATGTGTTATCATGACAAAGACTAGACTGGAAAAAAGGGGTTTAGCATTTGGATCACCTGGCAAAATGGCGGCCGATAGTTCACGAAACTAATATCTATAATTTGTTACTTTTATCTATCCTCTGTGAGTGCGTAACATAACTGCGACCGCGTAAAATTGTATGGCATAAACATTCAACTAAACTAAGTCTGTTAAAGCCTGTCATCTGCCCCATTGATTACAAAGAGCAATATTATATTCAATATTGTAACTCACGTGCTGGCGTTTTTGGGCCGGTGAGAAAAAAGGAGGCGCATGCGCCCAACGTTTGTGATTTTCAACGCCACCTGTTGAAATTGTATTGAGAGTTATCTCATAAACGATACTGTCGTAGGCGAGTGAAATATTAAAGACTCACTATACTGGGTCCAGCATCATGAGGTAGGGCTGACCAGTTCCCTTCTTCTATGCCTTTTCATTCCCTAACTCTAGAGCAGTCAGGTACCCATTCAACAATTCAAGCACTAAGAAAGTTACAAGAATACAGTAGACCTGATATAGCAGAGGAGTTATTTATGGCTACTTCATACTTACATTCCAGAGGATGTTCAGTCTTAATAGTTTGGATACCTTCACACGTTGGCATAGAGGGAAATGAAAAGGCAGATAAGAAAGTTAGATCTGATAAAATCTAATATATGTAGGGATGAGTAAATCTGAGATTAAAAGCTTAATTAAAGAAATAATAACAGATTCTTCTTCTTCTTTCGTTCGCTTGAAATATATTGTCTATATCTGCAATGTTGTTTCTTGCATAAACTTCACTGTCTTTTGTAGTTCATACAGAGGTCCGTATAGTTTGGCTTCCAGTGTTGTTTCTCTGGGCCAGTAGGTTTGCCTCAATATATCATATTCGGGGCAATCTTGAAGTACGTGCTCCGCAGTCTGGGGTGCCTGTACACATGGCTGAATTACCAATCTTGAATTTTGTATACATGTGGCTGCGGAGGCGGTTGTGTCCTGTTCTGAGGCGCAGAATGACAATTTGTTCTGATCTGTTCATAGCTTGGTAGTCATCCTGCTTTGGTGTTGGTGGCTTTCTGATTGATTTGATCATCTTTTTCTTCTGATGGTACGTAACTGGTACATCCGGTTGCTCGTCTGCAGCACCTTCTTTAGCCAGTCGGTCTGCTCTCTCGTTTCCTGGTATTCCACAATGAGACGGTATCCATTGTATGGCGATCCTGCACTGGTTGCACAGTTCAGAAAGTAGAGCTTGTATACCTGGCAATTTTCTGAACTGAAGTGCTTGGAGTGCTGATCTTGCATCTGTCAGGAATACCACAGGCTGTGGACCGAGATTGGTGTTCAACAGTTTCTCAGTTGCCACATTGATTGCCTGGATTTCTGCATCACAGTTGTTACAGAATTTCCCCGTTGGTACTCTGACCGTATCCCTAGTGTTGTTTGGGTATTCTATGTACACTCCTGCTCCTCTATTCTTGACTGCATTCTGTGCTGACCCATCCGTGTATACTCGGACCCAGAGGTCCTGTGGGTATTCATCTTCAAGGAAACTGAGAGTGACTGTCCTACGTTGCACGCTGTTCTGTTCATCCCTGTCGAATATTCCTTTCACTTTTGTCTGGATGTGTATTGGTAGTCCAGGCTCTTCTCTCCAAGGGGTTTGTTCTGGCACAGACTTTAGGGGCTGTCAACTTCAGGCAGGTCTGAGGTTTGTCTAGGAAATCGTTTAGCTTGGTGGATGAAGCTGCTTCTTTTCAATCGCCCCATTGCTAGGTTTTGGAATCTGTCCTTCATTGGATGGCTTGGCATACAGAGGAACTTTTCTGCCTGTGTTAGCACTTTCGTGTCTCTGTGTTCTCGCAGTGCTTGTATCATCCCCATTTTCTCCATCTCCACTATAGGCGTTGATTTCATTGCCCCCGTGTTGACCCTAAGCGCCTGGTTTTGCACCTTATCTAGCTCTTGTAATGTGGTGTTTGATGCTGGACACCACGCAGCTGACCCATATTCCTGGTGTGGTAGTATGCCCTGCTGTTAAACTTTACTAAGTATTTTCCCGCTGGCTCCCCATGTGGTTCCACTTAGTTTTCTCAGGATGGCTAACTTCCTCCTGGCCTTTGTTGCTGCCTTGTTGATGTGCTGCTTCCATGTCAGCCTATCATCGAATGTAACTCCGAGATTGGTGGGTTGTTTATCTTCTCTCGGGAGCTCTTCATTTATCTTGATGACACCAGCTTTTTGTTTGGGAGAGAGGGTGAAGAGCGTAGTGCTGCACTTGTCTGTGTTGATGCTGACACTCATCTATTTGCCCACGAGGTTAAGGCATCTATAGCTCTTTGTAGCAGTTTGATGGCCACTGTTGCATGCTCATCTGTGCACCATATTGCCAGGTCATCAACGTACATTGCCACTTTCATTCCATGTGGTAGTTCAGCAACCAGGTCGTTGATGTAGACTAGGAAAAGTGTGGGGGACAGAACCCCTCCTTGAGGGACGCCATGACGCAGTAGAATTTTCTTACTCTTGAGGCCATCTAGTTGTATTCTGGCTCTTCTGTTATGCAAGTATGCTTTCACCCATTTGTACATCCTACCATTCACTCTACAGTTTCTTCAGAAGCCCTTCTTTCCAAACCTTTAAAATGCTTTCCTTAGATCTATCCCTGCTGCTAGTACCAGTTTCTTATCTTGGAACGCATCCTCAATCTCTTGGGAAAGGTAAGTTGCCTGATCTTCGGTAGAATAAATCTGCTTAAAGCCCGCCTGTTGTGGTACAAGAAGGTTTTCACTTTCAAGTTACCACTGTAGCCTGATGTTGATGATACGTTCCATAGTTTTCCAGAGACAGCTTGTAAGGCTGATTGGTCTGTAGCTGGAGGCCGTGGAACTGTCTTTTCCTGGTTTTAGGAGTGGTATCATGATTGCTTCCCTCCAGGTCTGTGGAACTCTGCCTGAGTTCCAACAGATATTGAAGATTTGCAGCAGCTTTGTTTTTGCTGCGGTTCCCAAGTTCTTAATCATTTCATTGGACACTCCATCAACTCCTGGCGACTTTCTCATTTTCAATTTGGATATTGCAAGCTCCAGTTCTCTGAATGTGATTGGTGCCTCCATAACTTCAGGTATGGTTCCATCTCGTCCCGCGTTTTGTTGTTTCTCACGAGTCTCCTGCTGCTTCTCTGGGCTTACTTCGATGTTGTTGTCTTTAGCAAAGGAGTCTGCAAAGTGATCAGCTGCCTTTTTTCCCATGATGATGTTTCCATCTTTGTACAGTGCAATCTTTGAGTTTCTCCCTGTACATCGTTAAGTTGTTTTACCAGCTTCCACAGTTTCCTTGTATCTCTTTCGAAGTTCAAGGACTCTGTTTTCTCCTTCCAGCTTCTCCGCCTGGCCTGCAACTTGGCCCTTTGGAATTTGGCCTTAGCTTGCTGGTAGTTATTGTGGTGTTTGTGGTAAGTTGGGATTATATAAATAGTTATAGGGGACTTAGTGTACTGACTGAGATCAGCTGTGAAGGTATCTGTATCTATTAAGTGTGGTGTGTTACAGATGACCTTACTTTGCTACCACATTTAGACCTCAATCAGACTTATTCTGGAATATTGTGATGACTACGTTGAATGTCTAGGTTTATGATAGTGATGAAGTGTAAGTTCACAACAACCAACAGACAGATAAACACTTTAATTAAGATCCACAACACTTTACAACACTATGACAAGCACATACATATAACACTCTAGAAGACTATCTTAAGTAAGTCAAGTGTTAACTTTTAAATTATGTATTAGTTTCTTTCAAGAATAGATATCCTGATCCAACTACAGAGTGAATCAGGAATCACAATCAAATGTAAACACAATGTTTATGTACAAAATTTATACAAAGGATCTTTGTCCTGACATATAATATTATTACAATATGTGTGTAGGGTTGTGATGTAGTATTATGAGGTAATACTGGCTTTTGAAGCTAGGTTGTTGTTTGTCATCACGACTTCATGTGTTTGTTACTGGTGGAAATAATATTGAAGGGATCACAGTTTCTTTTTATTTGTAAACAATAACTGTCCCTCTTGATTTAGTATTACAGTCACTTTTAAGGTGGGTTATACAAGGGGGAGCTGCTCTGGCTGACGAATTCTTAACTTATATGTCGGCGGCAGGAAAACTGTCTCCTCTGCTCGCTTGCTTCTCAGTTATCTTGAAATACACCACTGGTCGATATCTTGGACAAGGAGTCTGCTGCCAGCCCTCTGGATCCAGCAAAACTCAGACCAGGTGCTGCTCTAATACTTCAGTACCACGGTCCCTGAAATAAGAAGGTTGTACCTCTTTCAGAACTAATATATAATCTATTTCCACACTGAAGTACAGGACATTACAAACACAGAGTTCAGCGCTGTAGGTCAACTGTTAGCTTCTCATGTGACAATATACACCAGTATTCCTCTCCCTAATGGTTACAACGCCTCTGCAATTCCAGCGTTAATTCCTTCTATACAATAGGATAGGTGTCATGTTACTATTGGGCAATCCCATATATGCCTATGCAGTTATACTCCTCTCTCTCAAGCTTTTACATGGTGGAGCAATATCTAGGCTTTGCCTTCTATTTGCTACTGAACCACACACATACAGACACAATTTATCATTTTGATATAGGAAATATACACAAGTAACGTTGACTGGCGATGAATTCTGGCACAATTTTGATCTGCCTTATCCCAGGCTTTTATTTAGAAAAATATTAGCTTGATCTCAACGCACTTGCTTCTCACAAAATTTATTTTCAAAACTGGCCCTGAACTGACGCTTCTATTTGACTATATCGAACGTTCTAACCAATGAGACCATGTTTACAAGAGCCTTTGAAAAAACTTTACCGATCCTACACGTTGCCATTAACCACAATAATAGTATTTGCAGTTCGACTAATAAGGTTTCGCCTTACATATTACTACAGCCAATCAAATCGTATCTAACTTGTTGGCCTCATTTCCCCTAAAGCAGTGTTTTTCAAACATGCCATTATAAGCAAATATGATCTTGTGCTGTCAGACAACCCCACTATAGTGTTTTGGCTATAATTTGTTAATTACTAGACTATTTGCGTAACACATAACATATTCTTTGTCAGCAAGTCCTAAGGCACCCAAATATATAAGTTTAATGGGGCTAAGTGGCTTCGTTTAAAATATGTATTTGCTTCTACCACCCTGTTAGAGTCTTTTTATTTGAAACGTGGGTTTGTTGAATCTGTCTACTTTTGACATAACGCGAATGGATTCAAATTTCTGAACAATGTAGTAATAAGTCAACTTG
Source organism: Oreohelix idahoensis (assembly GCA_024509875.1). Lineage (NCBI taxonomy): Eukaryota > Metazoa > Mollusca > Gastropoda > Stylommatophora > Oreohelicidae > Oreohelix > Oreohelix idahoensis. The sequence continues at coordinate 31,605 of JAMPIV010001345.1, read as the reverse complement.
AACTTCCAACCAGGGGCACATCAACTAATGCCAAGACGGTATACAGTTCATTCAATTTATTTGACATCATACGGTTGACTAGACGAACATTTAATTTTGACGACGGACGGTTGACGTTCCACCAGACAGCACACAACGTAAGTTTCATATTTAAAATTACAGTTAATTCGTTCCGTAAGATAATCTCTTAGGTAACGTCAGACTAGTTATACAGTGTTCATAACATGGCATCCAAGTAAACAAATGAGGCAGTTTTATACGATAGGTCAATCTTCCACTGTCCTATGACCTTGGCAATGACGGAGAACCTTGTCAGGTCTTCTATATCATATAATGTTCCGATACTACGTATCTCCTTTTAGTACTGGCCTCTTACTTCAATCAATGTGAAATAACAATAATACAATTTCCTGCCCACGACCTTCGTGGCATCATAGCTTAGATATAGCAAATACTTGAGTCACCTCTGCTTTGCGTGGTACGTATTCGTAACGGCCGAATACTGATTCATATCATAAAAATATACCAAGCCAATCCTGGATAATCCTAACGTCGGAATCCGTCGGATTTAAAATTCATATATTCATGCCTTTCGCGTGGGATTGGCGTTCACTTTTTAATCGCGAGACGACGTGGTACAATTGCATGCGTTCCTCCGTGCATCTCTCTCTCTCTCTTCTAAGCCCGTCTGTCTTTTAGGTTAACGTAGTGTGTATAATGACATTAATGTAGGATTATATCTAGGTCATTAAGCAGTGTGCCTATCAAGGTCGTCTAAGAAATACAGTACCAGTTTTATTTTTAGAAACGCGTGTATGATGCTGTAGGCTTTTACTATCGTACGTGGAAGCGTTACAGTTATGCAGACGAAGTAGAAAAAGGGGATCTCTGGTTCAGCCATTAGGGCGTTCTACAACACAGGCGTACGCTATTGTGAAAGCCTAGTCTTTCACCATTCTTCTTTCTTTTGTATTATTTCGTTCTACTTTACATTTATTTTCTAATTTATATATGTGGATTAGAATTTTTCACCACAGTGTTCTTGGCATGGACTGGTCTCTGCCTGCTTTCGAGATGTTTCCACGTCGTTGTGCAGTTGCTCTAGTTCACTATTCCAATATGGTTTGTAGTGCTTACGAGCCCCTCTAGGAATTGTTTAACGAGCAGCCTGTAATATGCATCTGCTGAATTCATCGACTAACTTATTGATGTCTTTGTCTACAGTCAGATCTCTAGCGAGTATACTGGTACGATGCTTGTACATTGTCCAGTCTGCCTTCTTGTAGTTCCACCTAGAGAGAGTGCTGCTCTCCTTGACAAGTTCATTTTCCACAATTAGGAAGACTGGCTGGTGATCGCTGCCTCCAAGTTGTTTCCCTACAACACGTGTGGTGTTCCACTCCAGGCCTGGTGAGTGGAATGCCAGGTCTGGTGTAGAGGTGGTGTGCCATGATCTCGAGTAGAAGGTTGGTGGGTCGATTGGCTGGTTAATCAGGATAAGCCCATTGTCATCCTGCCAGTTTTCAAGCTCATCACCTCTCCTGTCCATTTGATCATAGCCCCAGCTCTGTGAGTGGCTGTTGAAGTCTCCGCACACAATCAGTCTTTCTTTTGCTGGGATTGTGTCTAGTGCCAGTGGGCGGTCACTCGGACAGTAGTAGTTGAGCAGGTGGAATTCTGTACTTTCTGTCCTGAGATGAAGCATCTGGTATTCCGCCCCCTCCATATATGTTTCAAGCTGACATGCACTGATGTTATTCCTCACGAGTGTCAGTATTCTACCCTTTCGCCTGTCTATTCGGTCGGATCGGTAGCACTGGTAGCCTCTGATTTTGAAGGCTATGTCTTTGTTGAGGTGGGTTTCTTGCAAGCAGCATACATTTACTTGCTCTTCATTAAAGATATTTTCGAGCTCTAGTTTTTTGCTGTAGCCATCTTTTTTACTGTTGACGCCTTCAGCATTCCAGTGCATTATTTTAAGTGGTCTTTGCTTTGTGTCGTGATTTAGTCTGTCTCACAACACGGTTTTCTGGATACTTAGGAGTAAATCTGACCATACCGCACGCCATATGTTGAGAACTCTCTGATACACTAACCAATGAAAAGGCGTCATTTTTGGTGTGTATTGTAAAACGTACTAGTCTTGAACATAGAGGCCCATTTTGTGTAAGCGATGGTACAATGCCAATTAATTTTAGAAAGAATAAAGAAGTATCACCAGAAAGGATTATATAATTCAACAACGGCAATGTTACGCTAGAGGTAGGTATATAAACTTTCTCGAATAGTATTTTAGTAAGATAGAAATATTAAGGCCAACGGGCTGATCACCCGTTAGTTAAAGCATGCATATATTAAAATGCATTTTGCAAACTAACCAATTAGTAGATAGATCAATACAGAATAATTCAAAGAATAATTCAAGCTTTAAATGATAAAAATCGCCCCATAAATAAGAAAGATAATGAATATTATACATTTTGCTAATTGAACAGAAGGCAAAATTATGCCTCATTTTGAGATTTTTAACACCCTTTTTGCCCCATGCCATCCGATACGGCGGATGTGCTAGTATATAAGACCTTGCCCTTGGCTAAATTGAGGCCACAACATTTAAAAAATACAGCTGAACAGAAGAAAGCGGTAAAAGTGTAAACGTTTTGTAACTTTGCCACCGCATCTGCCTGGCAGGTATAGATGCCCATTAACAGCCTGTTACAGCTTGTGTGTATTGCCTGAGGATAAGAAAGAATGTATTATATATATATATATATATATATATATATATATATATATATATATATATATATATATATATATATATATATATATATATATATATATATATATATATATATATATATAAAATTATGTAATTTTCCTGTGATTAATCCACTTGTGCGTTAGGAAGTGTGTAGTATGTGTTAAGAAAAATTACAGGACGAGTGTGTTGCAGGCGGCAACTGCCAGCATCTGTGTACAGTTAGAGGAAAAGCCAGCCTTGTAAATGTGTAGAATAATTGAGAATGATGGCCAAAGTACGCCTGTAAGTTTAATAACGTATTTAAAGGAGTATTTCTTAAAGGAACGACACACTTATCAGAAACATAAGAAAGGATGACAGGATTTGTTAAAATATATTGATCAAGGTATTACTTAGTGTTTTATACTAGACCAAATCATTGTATGAAGGCGGATCATGGACAACTGGATCTAACTTAGGATTTATAAGGAAAGTGTAGTCACAGTGAACTGGCTGTGAGGGGTATTGAGGTAAATTGTCCTGTGCATATGTTAGCACAATGTCTGACACTGTTTGTTATGTCCATTGTATGTGAGGACAGAATAGTGCTGGACCATACAGGAGTTGTGATTATTTGTATTCCAGGTTTTATCCTGCAAACTACCAGACGATTAGGAATCAACTATCTCTGGTGGACTCTGAGGTGCAAGTGCTCTTAAAGTCATTGGAGCCAGATACCCAGCATCCACTGCCTGGCAATTCACAGACGTGTTCGTCCATGGCAGGAGCGTGTTTGATTTCAACATAAAAGATAAGTGGCAAAGAAAAGCCACTGGTCAGCCTATTCAGACTCTATCACCAATATATAAAATAAAAGGATAAAATTACAGTGTATGATGAATCCTTGTGGACAGAATGTATCTATTACTACCTTCACAGTTCAACTTAGTGACAAACTATATTGAATTATAATATTAATCAGTGTAGAAAAGTTGTAACTTAAGTACAGTATTCTGTTTGATAATTAAAGTTTCTATGTTTATTTATTTTATGCTGTAAATATATTTGAGTTACTTCTAAGTTACCTAACCGAAAAGAGAACCGGTATAGGGTAAATAAATTGTAAATATGTACCATCAGACTTGCTGCAATTATTTAAATTGAGTTCCAAGTTTTGTTGATACATATTATATATATATATATATATATATATATATATATATATATATATATATATATATATATATATATATATATATATATATATATATATATATATATATATATATACCATAATTAATACCCCTAGCATAATTAGCCATAATAAACTATAATAATAACACATAATATCAAAGGAGGATCTTGAAAGGGAGCAAATAGACTTTCAGGACATCTACTCTCATCACACCTGGAGGTTTATACAGCTGGATTCTATCCTTTGATGTCAATACACCCTTATTCTTTTCAGAAAAGGGGGTATTTCTTGTAAGACCAGTCTCTTACCTGGCACTATCCTCGTATCATCTGATACATCTTTTGGTCCAGGATAACTTAGACAGATTTCAATAACTCAACAAACCCCTTTCGTGGAATTGTACACTGTAATTTTTTCTTGGTCGAAGGTAAATAACCCTTGTTTGACTGTGATTACATTTTCAATGGTGGTTACCTTCTCTTGTGTCCTGACTCGCCGGTCCATTTTTTCGATCGATGTCAGGTCATTATCCTTATATGGTAGTATCGGTCAACTGTTTCTTGGAATGATTGAAACCAGAGTTGATGTTTTATTCCCTGTCCATATAAGGCGTGATTTCGTTATATCTTTGCCTGGAATGTCTCCTACATCGTCCCGTTTTGAGTCTTACTCAGGTGTATGCGTTCTGCGCATGTCTGAACTTAAGGAGAGTTTGAAAGGTCTTCCGCCCGGGGATTCGACAAGATGTTTTGAGCAGAGAGGACGCATCCTTGCGTCTGTGATCTTTTGATAGGGAATTGGTAGTCCTCCTGTGAGTTAGTTTAGCTAACGAGGTCTTTCCCTATATGATTCGAAAACGCCTGGAGGCGTATGTGTTGTGGTGTGATTTCGAAGCAAGGTAATACCCTCCTTATGTTCAAATCTGTAATCTATTTTGATGTTTGACATTGGTCGTTCTCTGCTCAGTTACCAGTTACAGGAAGGAGAGGTTCTTCTACTAGAGATTACACCCCAGGTATCTTCATACCTGAGATTTAGATGTATACGGGTCATGCTAGGCCCAGAGAACAGTTTCTATGCTCTTTGAACTTCGCAATGCTAGCGACGGTATCTACAGCGAGGTTAGACTTAGAAAATCTACAAAGGTCAATCTGACCTGTACTCTTGAAACGCCATTCCGGTGCGTTCAGTGGTGAACTCATTTACATATCTGATCGGATAGCATCAGAGAGGAGTTTGTTAGACTTATGTACATTATGATATTCTTCTTCTTCGTTCGCCCTGAAAAGGACGGTGGTTGCGTTGTGTCTGTTTACAACGTAGCTGTGATATCTGCACCTTTCGGTCGACACATCCGACTTCTGCACGGCATTTTTTAGGACCGGGTTTGCAGATGGCCAGCCTGCACTCAGACTTTTCCAGGACATATCTGATCGCTGGTCCTAGCATCAGAAGCTATGAGTCGCTGTGCGGTATTGACTTATGTACATTATGATATGAAGCTGACGCTGTTGTAAGCTGGAATTATATATATATATATATATATATATATATATATCTATATATATATATATATATATATATATATATATATATATATATATATATATATATATATATATATCAGCTCATAGGATTTGCAAGATCCATTGAAGAACTTTATGTATGCACATTACCATGTACTACAGTGACTATGACTTATGTAAAATGGATGTACAGTACCTGTTTTGTGGCGTCAGAAAATAAACGATGGAAAACGTCAATAGCAGTTTACACCCTTCTATGACTTTTCATGTCATACCACATGTGTTGTGAACCTGTGAAACCACATCACCTACACTCGCAGCCAGCACCCATAAACCAGACAAGACACCTCACACTCCAGCCTATAACCTACCTGGTGTCTATAGGGGTGGGACTTTATATGGCTACACACTAGCAACGACTGTGGACTTATACCTGCAACATTGGTGGCTTACCGTTCATAGTGGCCAGTAGTCAGCCTAAACCACCCTTATCATTTTTGGTGGCCAATAACTGGTTTTGTTTGGTACCAGCACTCTCGGGGTCAGTAACCCATGCAGTACTCAGCAATCAAGTTCATGATCTACACTTACTTCAAGAAATCTACATCTTCAATGAAATATTTTGAAAGTACCCGGCGTTGCCGCATTTAGATGGTCAAGTGCCGATTGAATCAATTTTGCCGCATTCAGATGGTCAAGTGCCGATTGAATCAATTTTGCTGTAGTTCGAAGGTCAAGTGCCGATTGAATCAATTTTGCTGCATTTAGAAGGTCAAGTGCCGAGTGAAGCGTGTTGCTGTTACATCTGAGAAGTACAAGTTCCATACTTTCTGCAATACTTCATCTGAGGTTCAAGTTAGTAACCGTCGTCTTTGCTGTGTTATGGATGCAAGTTCAGATGTGCGATCAACGTTGGATCATCTATCCTTAGAATGCTGATCACCACCTGTTCTACACCGTGTTGACGATAGGAGATTAATAAGATAAGTGGCCTGTTTTGTTTGTGAACTGTGCCCTTATACTCTAACTGAGCCTTCTGTATTGTCACATTCTTACTGTTATATGTTTACATGTTATATGTTATTTGTATATTTATTGTTTATATTTCAGCGGGTCGGTTGGGTAGGTGACTATTATAAGGTATACCACGTCATAGAGGTCTTATAATAGCGTTCAGTAGGAGCAATTTTCTTAATTGAAAATTTGCATGCAACATCTGTTGCTATTTTTGTTAGTTGTGATGAGGTGTGTTTTTTCTTCGTTGTTTTTGTAACATTTTTCTGTTCTTTAGTTTTGATTTTATTTGTTTGTATTTGTAGGTCTACTCTTTCCTGTCATTCAGTTCTATACACCTTTTTGTTTATACACTGTGACGTCATTTGTTTGTTTACCTTTTTCGCATTTGTCATCACATTCTTTGTGATATTTTTTTATATTTTTTGCTGTTTATTTAGTTGACTTCTGCGAATGTTTTCGTATTGTCTTTGATCTTTGTTATTGTTTACATAGTTCTTAGTTAGCATTCACTATTGTTAAATATTTGCTTATGCACTATTAGCTGTGTAGTGCACTTATCATAACTAACTGGTGGATTTGCTTATGCACTATTAACTGTGTAGTGCAGTTATGATAAATAACTGATGGATATGTGGTTATGCACTATTAGATGTGTAGTGCCCTTATGATTAAGAAGTGACTGGTGGTATTATTATACATTTGATAATACAAGTTCTTGGTCAAAAACTTGTTTCCCACAAAGATTGGGGTAAACATTGTGATTATACAAGTACTTTATTTAAGTCTTGTTGCTATTAAGGGTGAAATAAGATAAGTAATTATTTCAGGCTTTGGACTCATAATATTAGACATCATGTCTACATGTCTAAGGGTCTACACTTGAGTACTTTATTGAGCAAGGGAAATCCCTTGGTAAGACTGGTGATAAATTGGAAGAATATGCGACTACTCAATATGATAAAGCATTAAAGGCGGAAGAAAAAAAAAAGAGGAAAATAAAGATTAGACAGAGAAGCTGAGCAAAAGAAGATAGATGCTGAGAATATGAGACTGCAGATGCAGGCAGATGAAAGAAAATTCCAGATGGAAATGGAAAAAACAGAAAAGAGAAGCTGAAGCTGAGGAGAGAATAATCCAGCTACAATTAGATGCTGAAAATAAAAGACTAGAGAAAGAGGCTGAAAATAAAAGAGTACAAGCTGAGGCTGAGGAAAGAAAGTTACAAAGAGAAGCTGAAGAAAGAAAGGTTACAAAGAGAGGCTGATGAGAGAAAAGCAAAAATGGAGCATGAAGAAAAACTCTTAGCTTTGGAGTTAGAGAAGTTAAAGTTGATGAACATGGGTAATGCTAATGATCCAAATAAGGGGTCATCTTCTGATAAAGCTAGTACTTTTAAGATTAAACTACCAGCATTCAATGCTTCCAGTGACGAAATAACGTTTTATCTGGATAGATTCGAACGTTCATGTAAAACACATAACATAGATAAAACACTGTATGTTTATCAATTGTCCAATATACTTAGAGGTGATGCTTTGAGTATGTTAAGCATGGTAGATGAGCCTGACAAGAACAATTATGAGGTTGTCAGGGCGGTCTTGTTAAAGAAATACCAACTTAACGAAGACGGCTATCGTCTTCAATTTAAAAATATGTTGCCAGAAACTGGAGTAGAATTCTCTGAATTCATTTCAAAGATACGTCTTACTTTTACACGTTGGGTTGAGCTGTCTAAGACAGAACATACATTTGAAGCACTTATGGACTTACTACTTAGAGACAAGGTTATGTCTTCTGTCAATGAGTCTTTTCTTGCTTTTCTTCATGAGCGTAAGCCTAAAAACATAAAAGAAATGGAGGAATACTGTTGCCAGTATGTCACTGCGCACCCTCACGTAACCATTAGCAACTCTAGAGTAAAAGAAGGTTTGCCGGTTGCTTCGGCAGCACCATATGGCCCAAACTTCATGCGTAAATTTCAAGGTACTCAACAAAATTTTAATAGAAAGAGTAACCGTAATTATGCTCAGAATCATGGCAATCAATCACATGGTGATTCTTCTTCGAAGAACTGGAGACAAGCTGATAGTCTTCGGTATACTACACCCAATAATTTTAGACATTTCCGCAGAGGTAGTCAATATAGAGGCAATCAAAACTATTTTTCGCGGAGACCTCATCAATATAGAAATGATAATGACAGTTATGGAAACTGGGATTCAAACCAGGATAACAATTACAGTAGAGAGTATAATAATAATTTCAGAGGCAATAATGGTCGCGGTAGATCTCAACATAAAAGAAAGAGATATCAACAGACAAACTCTGTACAGCAAGAGTCTCAGGGAGCATGTAAACAGGTTGATGATAATAAAAACTCTAGTGCTATCACATGTTCTGCCTTTGACTTTGGTAGGGCAACTAAATGTCCCCAATGCAGTACTTTGTTCGAACCGACTACCGTAACTACTTTGAGCTGTGGTCACCCTCTTCCCGCTCTTCCTGCTGCAGTTGCGCATGACGGGAGAGGTTCTCTTATCCTACATAAGGGTCTTGTAAATAGTAATCCAGTCTCAGTCCTTTTTGATTCTGGATGTACTACTATTGGTGTTAGGCAATCTCTTGTAGATCCATCCTGTGCTACAGGAAAGGTGATCAAATGTGTCACATTTGGTGGCACTTTGGAAAAGTATCCTACTGCCATAATACATATTGCTACTCCCTTCTTTACGGTAGATGTCCACGCGTGTCTTCTACCTAACCCTATTACGGACCTTATTATCGGTCGTATTCACGGAGTTAGGGAATGTACCCCACAGCAGATTGCTGTTTGGGAGGAACAAAATATTGAAGCTACCAATGCAGTGGTAACAAGAGCACAAGCTCTGGAAACACCTCAAACTTCATTAACTGATAATAATGAAGTAAATAGCCAAAATAGTCACTTGATTATTTCACGTGACTCTTTTATAAAATTGCAAGAAGAAGATCCTTCTTTACAAAAAAATTCTTCATTCTAGCAAAAAAAGGTGATCCGAATCAAAATACAAATAGAAAGTCTTGGATTTCTATGAAGAACGGCGTACTTGTGCGTATGGTACAAGACTCGACTACGTCTACACATTCTCAAATTCTTGTGCCTAAGAGTATGAGATTGCAAATATTGCAACATGCTCATGACTCACAATGTGCTGGACATATGGGTTTTTCCCGTACAAAGTCGAGGGTTCTTGCGGCTTTCTTTTGGCCATTTGTGAGCAAGGACATACGTATTTATTGTCGATCTTGCAAAGTATGTCAGGAGGTCAAATCTAAAGGACCACGACATACTGCGCCTATCCAGGCTGCTGACATTCCTATTCGGCCGTTTTAGAAAATGGCAATAGATATTATCGGTCCTTTTAGGATCAAGTCGGCCAGAGGACATCAATTTATCCTTACATGTGTCGATATGTGCACACGTTGGCCAGAGGCTATACCTCTTAAGAGCATCTCCACTGCCGATATCGCAGACGCTCTTTGGCTGATATTTTCTCGCTTGGGATTCCCCAGAGAAATATTGTCAGACCATGGCACACAACTTATATCTGACACTATGTCACAGGTAATGTCTGTTCTACATATTAAAAGGTCTCAGCAGTATCTATCACCCAATGTCTAATGGGTTAGTTGAGCGTTTGAATAGAACACTCAAGACTTTACTTGGGAAGATAACTGAGGATCATCCTCAGGATTGGGACAGGGTTTTACCCGCGGCTCTCTTTGCTTATAGAGAGGTCCCCAATGAACACACAGGGTTTTCTCCTTTTGAACTTGTCTTTGGCGCGCGACCGCGCGGCCCTATGTCTTTACTCCACGATCTTATCACTGCCGATAATATTAGCGATGACACTCAATCCTCTTATGAGTATGTCATTGCTCTTAGGCAAAAGATCATCGAGGCATGCAAACTAGCAACTTCTTCATCCGAATTTGCTAAAGAAAAGGCAAGGCTATTTGCCAATAAGAACAGATGTCTACGACAACTTTGTCCAGGTGACAAAGCACTCGCCCTACTTCCTTCAAGGGAGAACAGGCTTCTTATTGCATGGAAAGTCCGTATGCAATAGTCTCTAAAATTTCCGACGTCGACTATGTTGTCGATATTGATGGAAAGCATAAAACGTTCCACATAAATATGCTTTCGGAATTTCATGAACGACCTGACTATTTGCAGCCTATTTTCCAGGCGACGGACGATTCTCCAGTACCTCATGGTCATTACTCATCCCTGTCAGTTATACAGGATGAGGAAACTACTTTTTCTGATGTCAATCTTCCTCTTCCTGTGATCCCACTTCATTCTACGGAATCTTGGAAAAACGTTACCGTTTCTCCTAATCTTTCCGCTGAGGAACATCGACAAGTCTCTTCGATGTTACAAACATTTCAGGATGTCCTTACCGACATCCCTGGACACACACATGCCATTGAACATGACATAATACTTACTGACCATAATCCTATCAGAGTCAGACCCTATCCTATACCTATCCATTTTCAGTCACAAGTCGAGAAAGAATTGGATGAGATGATACGATTGGAAATAATCGAACCATCCACTTCAGCATACTCTTCGTCCATGGTTATTGTTCGAAAGAAAGACAATAACATTCGCCTTTGCGTTGATTATCGCAAATTGAACCAAGTTACGAAGTTTGATGCTGAACCTATGCCTTCGTTAGAAGAGCTACTAAACAAACTTTCTAATTCTAGATTCTTTACCAAACTTGACTTGTCGAAAGGTTATTGGCAAGTTCCTTTAACTGAACGAGCCAAACCTCTTACTGCTTTTTCTACACCTAGGGGTTTATTTCAATGGAATTTCATGCCTTTCGGCCTTATGAACGCCCCTGCTACATTCGTACGCATGATGCGTCGAATTCTCTCATATCGTACAGATGTCATAGCATACTTAGACGATATCTGTCTGTTCAGTGATTCCTGGGAAGATCACTATCTGGGTTTATACGAATTGCTGTCTACTCTTCGCGAGTATAATTTAACTGCAAAACCCTCTAAAGCCTTTATAGGATTTAGCGAGATTTCTTTCCTGGGTCATCGTGTTGGTCATGGTCTTTTAAAGACAGAGGACCACAATGTTTCAAAAATACTAAACATTTCTGTCCCTAAGACGAAGAAAAAAAGTGCGTAGTCTCTTAGGTTTGATACAATTTACGGACGATTCATTCCGAATCTGTCCTCCATTATGGCACCTCTTTCTACTTTATTGAAGAAAGGATCGCCTAATCTGATCCGCTGGTCTCAAGAATGCCAATCCTCATTGGACCAGATTAAAACTCTATTTTCATCTCCACCTATCCTTAGGTTACCTACTATTGAGAAGACTTTTGTTCTTCGAAGTGACGCCTCGTCCACTGGGATTGGGGCAGCACTAATGCAGGAGTATTCGGATACTCTGCATCCGGTGATGTATATCTCTAGGAAATTAAATGCTGCAGAAAGGAATTATTCGGTTTTAGACCGTGAATTATTGGCTATGGTTTGGTCAATTCTCAAGTTACAAAGATTCCTTCTAGGCGCGCATTTCATTGTGGAAACCGACCAGAAAGCTCTTATTGCTATTCAGAGCAAAAACTTGAAGAGCTCGAGGTCCACTCGATATGCCATAGCTCTTCAACCCTTTCATTTCACGGTGCGAGCTATCCGTGGTTCGGATAATGTGATGACAGATATTCTGTCCAGATGCCCACATGATTCCACTTAATTCTTCTGTCATATATTTCCTGATAAACGTCGAGATCTATAACAGTTCTCTACTATAATGATATATCAGCACATATGTTCTCACTTTTTGGGAATTTATAGCATTGTACCATATAATTTCCTTTTTCTGTTACCGATTTTGTTATAACGGAAGAAGGCTTAGTTAGCAATATATGGGCCAAAAGTTCACATGGCCACAAGTTATATATTGTATTTTGATTAATGTATTAAGAAATTTAACATTTATCATAAAGATTTCTGTTATTGATATTTTCGCAGCACATCATTGACGTCTGCGAGAGTATGGACATTATGTCAACCATGAAGTATGTCAAGTTCTAACCTACTTTGGAACGAGTTATGTTCATGTCTACAAGGAACATCTGTTTAATTACTATAATACATTGTATCATATTATTACATGCTTGTATAATGTACTTTTTGGTTTAAGATGTGTAATTCTCTAATGCGGTATATTAGTATATGAAACCGCTGATTTCATGACACTTCATTGTTTAATACTTGTATTTATATGAGTATAATTTTGCTTGCATAATGATGTTGCCATCACTGTGGCGTATGTTGGTGGCACTTCCCTGGAATATACGTGTACACTTAGGGAAATATTTTCTCTAAGGATGTGAGATATAATCTCACCTGTCGCTCCATGCGTCGAGCTAGCCTCATATTAGGCATTATATCCACGCATCATACGTGCGTTAGGAGCCTGTTCGTTCTGGCTCTAGGATTTTTTTAAAAAATGTTTCATTTTTTTCCCGGGGGGTGCGGTAATCTGTTACGCACAGAATTTTTCTAAGACTTTGTATAATTAACTTGCCTGAATTGTACACTGTAATTTTTTCTTGGTCGAAGGTAAATAACCCTTGTTTGACTGTGATTACATTTTCAATGGTGGTTACCTTCTCTTGTGTCCTGACTCGCCGGTCCATTTTTTAGAACGATGTCGGGTCATTATCCTTATATGGTAGTATCGGTCAACTGTTTCTTGGAATGATTGAAACCAGAGTTGATGTTTTATTCCCTGTCCATATAAGGCGTGATTTCGTTATATCTTTGCCTGGAATGTCTCCTACATCGTCCCGTTTTGAGTCTTACTCAGGTGTATGCGTTCTGCGCATGTCTGAACTTTAAGTGAGTTGGAGAAATCTTCCGGTGAGGGGATTTCGACAAGATGTTTTGAGCAGAGAGGACGCATCCCTGCGTCTGTGATCTTTTGATAGGGAATTGGTAGTCCTCCTGTGAGTTAGTTTAGCTAACGAGGTCTTTCCCTATATGATTCGAAAACGCCTGGAGGCGTATGTGTTGTGGTGTGATTTCGAAGCAAGGTAATACCCTCCTTATGTTCAAATCTGTAATCTATTTTGATGTTTGACATTGGTCGTTCTCTGCTCAGTTACCAGTTACAGGAAGGAGAGGTTCTTCTACTAGAGATTACACCCCAGGTATCTTCATACCTGAGATTTAGATGTATACGGGTCATGCTAGGCCCAGAGAACAGTTTCTATGCTCTTTGAACTTCGCAATGCTAGCGACGGTATCTACAGCGAGGTTAGACTTAGAAAATCTACAAAGGTCAATCTGACCTGTACTCTTGAAACGCCATTCCGGTGCGTTCAGTGGTGAACTCATTTACATATCTGATCGGATAGCATCAGAGAGGAGTTTGTTAGACTTATGTACATTATGATATGAAGCTGACGCTGTTGTAAGCTGGAATTATATATATATATCAGCTCATAGGATTTGCAAAATCCATTGAAGAACTTTATGTATGCACATTACCATGTACTACAGTGACTATGACTTATGTAAAATGGATGTACAGTACCTGTTTTGTGGCGTCAGAAAATAAACGATGGAAAACGTCAATAGCAGTTTACACCCTTCTATGACTTTTCATGTCATACCACACGAGTTGTGAACATGTGAAACCACATCACCTACACTCGCAGCCAGCACCCATAAACCAGACAAGACACCTCACACTCCAGCCTATAACCTACCTGGTGTCTATAGGGGTGGGACTTTATATGGCTACACACTAGCAACGACTGTGGACTTATACCTGCAACATTGGTGGCTTACCGTTCATAGTGGCCAGTAGTCAGCCTAAACCACCCTTATCACTCATGTTCTTTAGGGTCTTATAAAACAATTTCTGGTTTTCTTGCGCATCTTTTTGTAGCTTTTCTCCAAATTCTTCCCAGGACTTCTGTTTTGATGCTAGCACCTTGTTCTTTGCTTCTGTTCTGAGTGTCACATATTCTCTATATTTCTCTATTTGTCCTGCTGTGTTTTTAGCTCCTAAGAATTGTTTCCATACCATTTTCTTCTCTCTTATTTTCTCTGTGACTTCCTCTGTCCACCAAGGTGTCCTCTTTCTCTTGTTCCCAAGTCGGACTTCACCACATGTTTCTGCGGCAGCTGTCTTTATGATGTCCTTGAATTTAAGCTAGAGGGTTTCCAAATCATCAGGCTGTTCTTCTGTGTTTCTCACAACTGTAGCAATAAGCCCCTGATATCTGGTCTTAATTTCTGGCTCTCTCAGCTTGTAGGTCTTAATGCTCATTTCTCCCGTTAGTTTACTTGGTTTCTTGCGTGATGTTGAGCAGTTCCTAGGCTGAGCAACTCTTTCAGTTGTTCTTTTGATTGTAAGCAGGTAGTGATCACTTCCAATCTCTGGCCCCCTCCAGACTCTAGCATCTCGGACATATTTGAATAAGCTCCTCCTATCAATGGCATAGTCGATCACTGACGTCTCATTCTTTGTTGGTTCACATCTAGTAAATGCATGTATGCGCTTATGGGCGAACTTTGTGTTTGTAATGATCAGATTCTGCTACCTTCCAATATTGTCTCCCCATACAGATTATCTGTAAAAATTACACATGGATGGTTCCGTGAAAACGATAATCTCCTTATCACCGGTGTCTTTGCCCGTCCCTCAGGCGGCTTCCTTAGATAGCAGTCTGGCTTTCTGTGCGTGTTCATGCGATAACACGTTGCACAAATCACTGACGTCTCTTCCAAAGGTGGCCAGACTGACTTACGTGGTAATCGTATTACCGCTGACCGGTCTAATTAACTGGGTATTGTTACAATTCTCCTTGCGGAACGTAAACAAGTCTTGGTGCGGCAAAAGATCAAAACGGATGTAAGAGCAATAAATATGCCAAATAATAGGACGATGAGTGAGAAAAATTAAGAAATGAAGTGATACTGCCGGAGTGGATGAGAGTGATAAAATGTGCGGATTTTGTTAGTTTATGAAGCTCTCTTTCTATGATGCTATATATATATATATATATATATATATATATATATATATATATATATATATATATATATATATATATATATATATATATATATATATATATAAAATTAATTTCAGGACATATGTTTAACTGTTAATATTTGCTTTTGGCATTATCCCCGATCCTACCTTTGTAAACTGAGTAAACGGAGATGACCAAATGGTGGGTGAGTAGGCGTGTGTGTGTTTCTTTCTTAATATTTTTTCCTGTATTAAAATGGTAGTATTCATACTTGTTGTGGTGTTAAAGGGGAAATAAGTAAAGGAAATAGTAAACTGCATATATATATATATATATATATATATATATATATATATATATATATATATATATTTATATATATATATATATATATATATATATATATATATATATATATATATATATATATATATATATATATTTATTTATTTATTTATTTATTTATATTTTTATATATATATTGTTTTGTATTTGAAAATTTATTTAGGTGGAGGGGGGAGCGGAGCGGGAGCGTGTTGGATAATGAATGTTGATGTGCGGATCAAATAAACGTGTTTCGGTAAACAACTAGGTTAGCGAGTTTGTGTTTGTTTTAACCAACTCTAGTAAAATAACCTACTTACATGTTTTAGAATAGGCGTACTATTTGGTTGAAAGCAAACAGGAGGACATTATGTAATTGTTCGGCAAGTGTGTGTGCGTGCGTGCGTGCGTGCGTGCGTGCGTGTGTGTGTGTGTGTGTGTGTGTGTGTGTGTGTGTGTGTGTTTTGATGAAAAGGAGGACAAAAATAACTCTTTAATGAAAAAGTATGACAAATAAAAAAAAAGGCGGACAGATGTATTTCAATAAATATATGACATTTAAATTTTTATTCTTTTTACAAAAAATAAATAGTAAGTTCATCAAACCACATTAATTGTGTGTTTAGTCTATTCTTCGCATTAATTAATGTGTATGCTAAACCACCAACTTTTTAGTCAAAATCATCATCATCATCAGCTGCCATCTCCACAACGAAGGTTGGCTGTAAAGGATCTCCAACGTCTTCTGTCTCTTAGTATAAGTAAATAAATTAAGGGGCTGCAGTAAAACTGGTAAGGAATATAAGTTTATAAACTAATAAAACGGTATTGAATCAGTTTTACAAATAACAGTTCACATGAGACAAGGGACGTTTCGGGTTTTACCCTTCATCAGCCACAGTTACAAACAGGTGACAAGGACAAGAATTACATATAGATACTACAAAAACATATGATGATGAGAAACACAGAAAATGAGCGATACAAGCAGATGAAAAAAAATAAACAACCACAGTGATGAGCGAAAAATGAACAATAATAATACAAGAAAATCGTAATACCTGAAAGAAATACCGAAACAAGAAAGTAAATATTCAACGAAACGAAAAAATGAATAAACAAAACTTTCGAACAAGTAAAAGGTCACTTAGCTAGATCGGAAGATGCTTGGAATAAAACACTGAGGCACTTTATCAAAGAAATCCCGTATCAAAGGAAATGACGTATAAGATCGCGACAATAAGATACGAAACGAACCAAAACAAAAACATAAGAAGACAGATCGGAAAAAATAACGAAGAATGAAAAAGAGAGAAAAACCACCAGAATTTATGCAAAATGATGTTGTATATTTAAACCGCCGGGAGCTAGAACACCCATTTTAAAAATAAGGCGATTCTCCAACGAAAAGCGAGACTTGTCATTACCGGCACATGAACGCAGGGCAGTGACATGTATATCGGAATTACCTGAATGGTCCGGTCTATTGAAATGAAGGGCCACCGGTAAATGTTTGTCCTGATAGATGTCATTCAAGTGCTCACGAAACCTGTCTGCCAAACGCCTACCAGTTTCACCAATATAGGTCATGCCACATCTCTTGCAGATAATAGCATAAATCAGGTTTCTGGATTCGCACGTAAAAGACTCTCTAATGATAAATTTTCCTTTAGGAAAAGTGACTGTCTGAGTTTGGAGTACAAACGGACAGGTCTTGCATATCCGGCGTTGGCACGGTTTAGTACCAAAGTAAGATGGGCTAGAATGTCGCAAGCGACTGTGTACAAGAATATCCCTAAAATTCCTATCCCTACGATAAGCTACCAAAGGTGTATCACGAAATAACTCTTTGGTATCAGGATCAGAGTTGAGAATAGGCAGATGTCGAAACAGAATTCTCTTTACCGCCAGGCAGTGAGGATGGAAAGTTAGAACCAGTTTGAGTCTGTCAGATTGGACAGAAGGTTTAGTAGTGAGTGCCGTCTGACGAGTGACGCGTGTGATACGATTAAGGGCATCAGATAACACATGTTCTGGATAAAGACGTCGGCGAAAGAACTCAAGCATCTCTTGAGCTCGCTGATGAAAATCATCGTCATCGTGACATAACCGACGCAAGCGAAGAAGTTGAGAAAAGGGAATGGAATTTTTACAGCTAAGAGGATGCGATGAAGTATAAAGAAGGAAACCATGAGCGTCAGTAGCCTTATAATAGACAGACGTTTTAAGACCAATAGGGCTAATAGTCACAGTGATGTCAAGGAAGTTCACTGAGGTCGTAGAAATTTCAGAAGTGAATTTGATGGCAGGATTGAAATTACCAACATAGTCGATAAATCGACGGAGGTCTACCTCAGACATGTCAGTAATGCCAATACCATCATCAATGTAGCGGCGGTAAAACTCGGGTATTGGCCCATCATAATTTTGAAAGACCAAATATTCAAAGTGGCCCATAAAAAGGCAAGCGTAACTAGGGCCCATCTTAGTACCCATAGCAACGCCACTGATTTGGTTGAAGAATTGGCCATTAAACTCAAAAGAGTTGAGATTAAGAACCAACTCAGCAAGGCGAAGAAGCGGACCTGTACTTATAGTAAGATCAGTACGCTGGTCGAGAAAAAATTGGAGTGCCTTAAGACCATCAGCATGTGGAATAGAAGTATAAAGGGAACAAACATCTAGAAGGAAAAGACGGTAAGTACGATCAGGCGTGAATCTGATAGAATCAAAGGTAGTGATAGCATGAGTAGTGTCTTTCAAATAAGAAGGCAGATTGGCGACCAAAGGCTGGAAAATACTATCAAGGAATTCAGAAATACGTTCAGTGGGACAAGAGCAGGCTGAAACAATAGGCCTACCAGGGTTAGTAATTTTATGCACCTTAGGAAGCATGTAGAAGGAAGGCTTACCAAGACTACTATCAAAAATATGGAGAGATAAAGCACCAGAAGGGAGATGATCATCATGGATAAGGCCCCGGATAGTCTCATAAACAGTAAGATTATTCCGGACTGTAGCATCACCAGAACAAGGTGAGTAAAAGGTGGTGTTACCTAGCTGTGTAACTCCTTCGTGAATGTATAAGTCCTTACGCCAAACAACCACAGCACCACCTTTGTCTGCCGGCTTGATAACAATATCATCACGGTTTTTAAGGCGTGACAATGCCCGCCATTCAGAAGACGTGAGGTTAGATCGACGGAGACGGCGTAGATTGAGCTGGTCAATGTCATGTAAAGTATTGGCAATATATAAATCCAGAGCACGAGAAGCTCCTGGAGCTGGAGTCCAGTCTAGTTTACGTTTGCCGAAACGACGAAAGATATCATCAGTATCGGAAACCCTGGTAGAATCATTACCATTACGATGGTAATATTTGAGACGCATGCGGCGATGGAAGCTGTGAACATCCTGAAGCAGAGAATATTTGTCAAAATTAGAACGAAGAGGAACAAACTTAAGACCTTTGCTCAGGACAGACAATTCCTCAGGAGACAGATGCAAATCTGGAGGAATGCAAATAACTTTAGCTTGGGTAGAAGACTGAATAGAGGACCCTAAAGGAGGTTGCGGACGGAGGCGGCGTAATTTCTGTTTTTTTTCTTTTTTTTTAAAAATGCGTGCACAAACGAGTATACAGCTCCCTATTCGTGTCATGGATTATAGTGCGAATAAGAGGGAACGCTGCCGGGCACAAAGAAGTCAGTAGACGTAGCTGTTGTGTAAGGTTGGATTTCGAAAGTTCAAACTCAGTCAGCTGGCGTTTATGTATAGCAATGACGCACCTCATACGTTGGAAGGAACATTTCTTCTCAACTTGTAGTAAGCGATGCTGGTCGGCAAGATGAGGAAGTCCCGCCGATAGATGGAAGCTAGAGACAAACCCTTTGGGAATAACTCTAGCATGGAGACAGTTTTTGAGAAAATTAATGTGACATGTACAGCGTGTTTTCTTGTATATAGTAAAGGCTAAGTCACAAGCAGTACGAGATATATCAGAAGGCATGAGAGAAAATGAATGGGTGATAAAAGAATGAAGAGAAGAAATCAAATGTTTCTGATAAGGCATAATGAACAAATGTAAAAATATGAAACAAGAGATGCACACAAAATATAGTAGTCACGAAACGGAAACAGGGTAGCAGCAATAATTGTAGTATAGTATAAGTAAGCAAACTGGTTCTAACTTTCCATCCTCACTGCCTGGCGGTAAAGAGAATTCTGTTTCGACATCTGCCTATTCTCAACTCTGATCCTGATACCAAAGAGTTATTTCGTGATACACCTTTGGTAGCTTATCGTAGGGATAGGAATTTTAGGGATATTCTTGTACACAGTCGCTTGCGACATTCTAGCCCATCTTACTTTGGTACTAAACCGTGCCAACGCCGGATATGCAAGACCTGTCCGTTTGTACTCCAAACTCAGACAGTCACTTTTCCTAAAGGAAAATTTATCATTAGAGAGTCTTTTACGTGCGAATCCAGAAACCTGATTTATGCTATTATCTGCAAGAGATGTGGCATGACCTATATTGGTGAAACTGGTAGGCGTTTGGCAGACAGGTTTCGTGAGCACTTGAATGACATCTATCAGGACAAACATTTACCGGTGGCCCTTCATTTCAATAGACCGGACCATTCAGGTAATTCCGATATACATGTCACTGCCCTGCGTTCATGTGCCGGTAATGACAAGTCTCGCTTTTCGTTGGAGAATCGCCTTATTTTTAAAATGGGTGTTCTAGCTCCCGGCGGTTTAAATATACAACATCATTTTGCATAAATTCTGGTGGTTTTTCTCTCTTTTTCATTCTTCGTTATTTTTTCCGATCTGTCTTCTTATGTTTTTGTTTTGGTTCGTTTCGTATCTTATTGTCGCGATCTTATACGTCATTTCCTTTGATACGGGATTTCTTTGATAAAGTGCCTCAGTGTTTTATTCCAAGCATCTTCCGATCTAGCTAAGTGACCTTTTACTTGTTCGAAAATTTTGTTTATTCATTTTTTCGTTTCGTTGAATATTTACTTTCTTGTTTCGGTATTTCTTTCAGGTATTACGATTTTCTTGTATTATTATTGTTCATTTTTCGCTCATCACTGTGGTTGTTTATTTTTTTCATCTGCTTGTATCGCTCATTTTCTGTGTTTCTCATCATCATATGTTTTTGTAGTATCTATATGTAATTCTTGTCCTTGTCACCTGTTTGTAACTGTGGCTGATGAAGGGTAAAACCCGAAACGTCCCTTGTCTCATGTGAACTGTTATTTGTAAAACTGATTCAATACCGTTTTATTAGTTTATAAACTTATACTTCTGTCTCTTGTCTTGGTGGCGCACTCTGATAGACTCTTTCCTGTCCATCTCTTGATGTTATCTTCCCACTTATAGCGCTGTCTCCCCCTTGCACGTTTGCCTTCACCTCTCCTTTCTATTATGGTCTTCTGCAGGGTGTTATGCCTTTTTATGTGGCCAAAGTATTTTAGCTGCCGAACTTTGATCTCCCTCATTAGTCAAAATACTGAATATTTATAGAAACTTTTTTTTTTAAAGTATCCCGTTCAACCATTGATGGGTTATAATTAGGACATTCTTCTTCTTCTTTGATCCTTAGCCGCCGACCGTCAAAGCAGTCAGTGGCCATCACGCCTAGTGGCGTCTTGTAGGGCAACAACAAATTGATTCCACTTTGCTCGGTCGGTGGCCATCCTTCGTACAGTGCCCCCAACTCTGGTTCATTCTTTGCATCTCAGCTTCCACAGTCCTCCACCAGGTTGTTTTTGGTTGGCCTCTCTTTCGTTTTCCTTCAGGGGTCCAAAGCATAGCTGTTCTTGTGATGGCATCGGGGTCTCTTCTGAGGACATGGCCAACCCAGCTCCAGCGTCTGCCAGCTATGATGGTGTGCATGTCCTCTTGCTTGCTCCGAGTAAGCAGATCTTGGTTGGTGATGGTATTCGGCCAAAAGATTCGGTGAATTTTTCTTAGGCATGTTGTGTGAAAAGAGGACAATTTCGACATTTCCTTCTTTGTAACTCTCCAGCATTCCGCCCCATAGACAAGCACAGAAAGCACACAGCTCTGATATAATCTTAATTTTGTGCTTGTGCTGTATTGAGAGGACTTCCAGATGTTGTTTAGGCTAAAAAAAAGGCTGTTCTTGCCTTATTCATTCAGATGTTAATGTCTTTGCCTGCCCCGCCGTCTGGTGTTACTATGCATAATTAGGACATATAGTGTACTAATTCGAGTAAATAAAGTTAGGTTTCCAATACCCAAATATATACTACTTGTCAAAAGTCAAGGGCCACTTAGAAAAACCTTGGTTGAAACCATAAAACAATTCTGATATAAACGTAATTGGTATCAGTCAAAACGGCATTTATTGAATACCAAATTGACATGTCACGTAAAGAAATGGAAACACACATTCAAACGCAATGAAGCTGTGAAGTGTGTCACCCACCTTTTCAAAAGTCACACAATTGATATTGGACAAATAGACATTTCAAAATCGGGTATGACCAGGGGGTGATTTGTTGACAATCTTCGACCAAGGACATACCAGAGGTTCTCAATCGGAGAAAGGTCAGGTGAATGAGCTGGCCACGCCATCCTGATGATCCCATGTTGCTGAATAAACTCATTCACCACACGAGCTCGATGGGGTCGAGCGTTATCATCTTGGAGGATGGCATTACCACCTATGGCCTCCAGAGCAGGCTGAACAATTGGTCTCAAGATTTCGTTCTGGTATCTTGGGCCGATCAAGTTGCCTTGGATGATGTAGAGTGGGGTCCTGCCGTGTCTGTAGAAGCCTCCCCAGCCCATGACAGAACCCCTACCATAACGATCCACCTCTCGAATTGTGTCATCAGTAAATCGCTCTCCTGGTCGTCTCCAAACTCGAATCCTGCCATCATTGAATGACACAGTGAAGCGAGATTCATCAGTGAAGAGAACTTGACTCCATTGTTGCCTTGTCCATCGGATGTGCTCGCGACACCAAGCAACACGGACTCTGCGATGAGCAGGAGTAAGAGGGATTCTGACTGCAGGACGTCGAGCAGCCAGTCCAAATTCATGTAAACGTCTGCGAATGGTTCTTTGACTGACATTAACGTTTACAGTTTGTCTCAGCTGACATCTTAGAATGGAACAAGTCACTGTTCGATGGCGCAGTGTCACGTAGGTCTTTATATCATTAAATTGCCTACATCTTCTTCCTATTCTCTCACCCGAATCCTTTTATTTTATTATCTTTCCGTACTTGTTTTTCCTGTATTTTTCGCATCACTCGGTTGCGAAAAATATTTTCTTCAGTATTCTCAAACTTTACCTTGTGTTTTTTCTCATACTGGGATACGTAATTCTATTACATAGATGTCAGTAGACGAAAGGTGTGATTATGTTTCATACCCAGACTAAAGAGCAGACTTTTGGTCTACCATTTTCACCCGACACTAGCGTAAGGTGTCAAACACGGCCTCCTCACAGTGCAGGAACGAGACAGCTGTCTACAGTTTCCCCGGGGACAGTGTTTTCTTCGGCTGAGTTCTGGGCCTGTGGTGTGATAATTCACTCCACCGGACACGGCAGGTAGACGGAGTGTCTGCATTTTTCAGTAAACCGCGAGCGTTTCGTCGAAATAGCTCCGGCGAAGTGTGAAAATCGCCCATGCACTGCAGACGGTTGTCTGAGATTTGCAACACACGCGCGCTCTCGGTCACTGATGGCTGTTACGACATGAGGGAAGCTGACGTAGGGTGTTAGAGAAGGGGAGAGACGGACGCTGTTTAATGGTTTCGAAACAGTGGGATTCTTTGTCCGTTTCATAGATATAACCCACGTTTGAAACTTTATTTCATTTTCACTCAGTAACTTTGCAGTTAGACTAGCACAACCTTCGTTCGATTTCTAAATAATCTCTGTTAATAGAGATGGCCTTTAGTTTGGTCGAAGTGGTTTAAGTTCTTAGTACTTCTGTGTTTGAGGTATATTAATATTATATATAATAGATCTCTAGTATTTTGTGAAGTGATAAAGTGTTAAGTCGCTTATTTCCTATTTCACTAGTTAGATTTTGCGCAGAGTGCCTATAAGTTATAGTCTATTATATTTTCTAGTGTCGCATACAGTGGAAAGCAGAATAAATTATATTTTTAGCGTAACAAACATGTAGCTATAATGAATTTAATTTAACTGCTAACTACTCAGTCGAGAATATTTTATATCTAACTTATAAATGCTAGATGCGACATCAGTGAATATTGACGGAATACGCAGATATTCCTAATTCCTGATGATTGATTTAAATATAACTTATTGCACCGGAAGTTTAAATAATAAGTCAAGTGGTCGGCTTGCTGTTTAAAATGTAGGTTATATTGAGTACATAATATGTAAATGATTTATAGGTGCTTTTCCTTTTATACAGTGAAAAACTGTGGTACCCAACTTGCCAGCGTTTAGTAAAGAGACATATTTGTGAGAAGCATAGACATTTCCTATCTTTAACCACGTGGGTTTTTTTTGTTTCAAGTAACACTGGTCTGACAGTGCATATGCCATCAGAGAGAGACAGTAATAGCAATCCCACTAACGGTTTCTAAAGACTAGAAATATATATTGGGCTTTTGAGCCAGTTCATATTGCTCCACAAATTTAAATGTACATGCTGCCTGGCGGCGAGAAAAATTACAAGAATAACATTAACATTCCGACAGAGATTGTGACTAGTATTGTGGTGACCAAATATAGTACCGTCCTGAAAGAAGACACCGATCTGACATTCCTTAAATCCTAGAATCCAAAGCTAATGACATTGTGCTCTGCTAACTTTCGTGCCTGGACGAATTTTATGCGACTTAATCAGACATTCGAAAAAATTAGAACACCCAAGGAATCGTTCCCTGAGACAGAGAGTTCAGTACGTCTTTTGGAACTGGGGATATCTTGGTCGATGACTGCATTTTCGGGTCTGGGTGAAGGTCCTAGAATTATTATGTTCCCAGAGGCAACGAGCAAAGTTGTGAGTATATATGTGAGAGCCTGGCCATGGCTGAATGAATGAGAGTACACAGGTCTGAGTGTTATTTTACCGGTGTATTATTGTCACCCATTTGCTGTCTTAACTTTTTTTTTAATCTGCAGAATTTGTTACAAATGCTAGAGTTTCTTTTTTCTTAGGCTAAATCAGATTATCCAACTCTGTTCATACAATTACGAGAAAGAAAGAAACCTCTTAGACTCAACCCTATGTGTCTATAACTCTTTGGGCCATCATCTGTTCTCTTAACGGGGCTGTGGGCTAAACCTAGAGTAAGATTCGAACGGGCTATCATCCTTGTAGCATTTTCTTGAATTTATGACTATTTGTATATGTTTTTCCTTGATGTATTTCTTTGGTGTTGTGAGAAGATTTTAAATGATAATTAAAATCTCTCTTGAACTTAATAATCGTGTTGGTCAGCTCGTTCTAATAATATATATATTCATTGTTATAGATTTCCCACGTCTGTGCGTTTAACTGTCGTCACGTATATGTGCGTGCCCGTGAGTAGATAGAGATTTATGTAATATATATCTGTGGTTTAGACTGTCTGACACTTTAAAAGCGGTCGTAGAAGATAGGTGAGAGAGAGAAGATTATCTCGATTCTCAAAGACAGCCTCTATATCACATTCTATCATCTCACGTGTGGAAATTCTATTGCTTTTCACCAGCTCTCACTGTATCTATCACTCATTCCAAGCTATTCAGAAGGGACCAACCCAAGTCTTAATTCTCCTATCTAAAAATCTACGACAAATGTGGTCTCGTCCGACGGATTTTTGAACCTAGAATAGGAAGACGAGTACGACAAATGGGGTCTCGCCCGACGGATTTTTGAACTTAGAATAGGAAGACGAGTACGACAAATGTGGTCTCGTCTATCTGGATTTTGAACTTAAGATTCTTTATTCTTAAATAGAGTAAGAGTGTGATTTCTTGTGAGTTTTGTATCTTTTAAAAATAATTTATCCCTTAGACTAACGATCTGTTTACGGGCGTGCTGACCACACAAACTGATAAGTTTTTTCCACAGCATTAAGAAGCATTATACATTTGGTTTACAGGTTGATTTTGTCGGAATACATGTTAATTAATGATTTTGTAATACTAAACGCTGGTAAGTTTTGTGAGTGTATAACATTCACAAGGGTTCTGAAGCAGGAAGGTGTTTGAACTAAAGTTAAGGAGTGCGTTTCGGACTATTTGTCCAGATTAATTGCCTCCCTCACCCTAACTGTCTTCAGGGGTAAACTTGATAGTGGATTAAAATTAAGGGATTATTTTTCTCTTTAATTTTTACAATAATTATTTTGTTTCCACTGTAGCAACTTATTTTTCAGAAGTAATCTTAACTACCATTTAGTTGGCGTAGTCGTGTTTTGCATTAGGTGCTTTTTGCCGATTAATAGCAGCGATAGTTAGATTTTTATTTTTGGAGGAGGTATCCCAGGGTTAAATATATCATCTTTTGATTTTTGGTATTTTATTTTCTCGTAAGTGGTAGGAACCAGTGTATCCTTTTTCTTATTTTCTTTCTCCACTAGTCTCAGTCACTGACATAATATGGCCGAGAGAGCAAAGCTTAGACAACTCCTCAGGGACGAAGCGAGACAGGAGGGACTGGAAAGAGAGGAAGCGAAAGCTTTTGTCAGAAACGAACTGGAAAGATATGACGCGGAGAGGAAAGCAGAGACAGCACGAGTTGGCTCTTAAAACTCTAGAATTCCAAAGTCGTTGTGCTGCCTCTACCTCCAGCAATGGAGAGTCTTCTCCTCATTCTTCCTTAACTGACCCTGCTAACACTCAATCTCTTCAACTAAATGCTATGTCTTTCACTCTTGAGTCTTTCCCTTGTCCAAATGAGAAGATTGACACATGGTTAGAAAAATTTGAGAAAATTGCAACTCTGTACGGTTTAGAGAGGTCGCGTTGGAACATGAAGCTTTCCCAGGCTTTGAAAAGTTCTGCATATGATGTTTACGCCAAACTGGAAAGCAGCCAACAAGACAACTATGATCTGTTGAAGAAAGCGTTACTGGAGCGCTTTGAAATGAACGCTCGCAAATTTTTGCAACTGTTTCGCAACAGCAGGAAAGAGAATTCTGAAACTTTTCAGCAGTTCTCGTCTCGTTTGAAGGGTTATCTGACAAAGTGCCTAGAGCTCTCGCAGCTCCCCTCTACCTACGAAGGGCTTGAGGAATTTGTTTTAACAGAACAAATAAAGAACACATTGTCTGCAGATACCCGGAGATTTCTAGCTGAGCAGGGGGCAGAAAAACTTGAAGACATTTTGGAAAAGTCTGAGCGTTATCACAATGCGCTGGCTGAACTACCGGCCACAAAGCGGAAACCGAAAGAGGAGCATTTTCGAAAAAATAACCTAGAGCAATCTTCTCAGGCTTCTAACCAAAATAACCACAGAGAAACTGGACCTCAAAACCCCCCTCCTGAAAAATCCAAGTTCTACAAAAACAAGTACCCCAACCACCCCAAACAGTCTGATCAACCCGACCGCCCTACATGGCAGCGTGGCCAGAAAGGTCAAGGTGGCAAAGGGAGAACCCCTGAGCACGGGACATATGATCAGACCGAGCACACCGAGCCGAAACGCATCGGATGCTTATTAACAGTCTCGCAAGGCGGAATTATTGACAGTGATTCCCAACCTGTTGGGGATAGACCCTCAACGCGAGGTACTGTTACTTTGAACGACTGTAACGGTTCTCAAACTTCTTGCTTATTTGACACGGGGCTTTCTTATGATTGCATTGTTGCCAGAAACCTGGTTAAACCCGGTCAAGAGACAGGAGAGACCGTCCAACTTTGTGGAGTTTCTAAGAGTGAGGCACCTACAGCGCTTCCCATCGCATTGGTGGAGATCCACTCTGATTTTGTCAGAGGTGTGATCAAAGCGGCTGTTATGGATGATCCCATCTACCCAGTCATACTTGGCGGGAGATACGTGTGTATTGGGAAACCGGAAGAGCCGATTGTGGCAGCAGTAACTACAAGAGGGCAAACCAAGAAGGAACGGGAGCCTGCGCCTAATTTGTTACCCATGGAACTTAAAGAAGCGCAATACAAGGACCCTACTTTGGCACCCTGCTTTAGGAAACTGCCCATGGCTAAGGAACCCAGACAGCACGGGGACATTTTTTCTAAGGATGGCGTACTTTATCGCAGAACGGGCAAGCCTGACCAAGGTTACAACCAGCTCCTAGTACCGAAACAGTACAGAAGCCAAATCCTAGAAATGGGGCACTCTCTTCCCTTCAGCGGACATATGGAACAGAACGCCACAAACCAACGTATAACCACTCATTATTGGTGGCCAGGAGTAAATACTGATATTATCAGATATGTCAAATCCTGTGCCCAGTGCCAACGTGTGCCACCCAAGCAACGGGCACCCCCAGTCTCTTTGGGTGAAATGCCAATAGTGGGAACACCATTCGAACGGGTTGTGATCGACATTTTAGGGCCTTTCGAAAGGACTAAAAGAAGGAACAGGTTTATCCTGACCTTAGTCGATACATGCACTTTATGGGCAGAAGCTATCCCGCTAACATGTGCAGATGCCAAGCATGTCGCAGAAGCCCTCGTGCAGATTTTCACTCGGTTGGGATTCCCTCAGCAAGTGTTGACGGATAACGGATCTCCATACCGAAACCTGTTGATGGATGAGATCGTTAAGATCTTGAGGACCCAACACATCCACACTAAGCCATATACTCCGGCCGGAAATGGGCTCGTGGAACGTGCTAATGGAAACCTCAACATGATGCTAAGTAAACTGACACAAGTGAAACCTGAAGATTGGGATCTTTGTATTCCTGCAGCTTTATTTGGCTACAGAGAATCTCCTCATACTTCCACAGGATTTCCGCTAGCTACACTTTTATTCGGCAGACCTATAAAGGGGCCACTTGAAGCCTTACTTCAGTCTCTGACAGACGAGAAGGCGGAGGAGACAGTTGTCTCAGCAAGTAAATATGTGTCGGTTTTAAAGGAAAGGTTGAAACTAGGGTGGGACCTAGCAACGACTAACTTTAAGCGAGCACGCACAAAGCACGCTAACCGATACAGGAAAGTCGCGAAAGAAAGAGAACTGGAAGCAGGAGAGAAAGTTTTGGTGTTACTCCCTACCGGAAACAACAAACTGAAGATCGGATGGCAAGGGCCGTTTACCGTCCTGAAAAAAATTTCTAAGGCTAACTACCAGATCTCTATTCAAGGAAAGGAGAAGGTTTTCCATTTAAATCTGTTAAAGAGATACTTGGAAAGACCAGTGCCAACCTCCGACCATCTCCTGACGATCGCCAAAACTGACGAAGATGACGATAGTGGCAGGGAAACTCCACTGCACACACAGGAAATCTTTGAAAAATGTCAGAAGCGGCGACGCTCTTTCAAGCGCGCATGGGAGACATTCCAGAGGAAGGAAACGTTGGGGCAGACTTCATGAGTAGGACTTGCACAGAGAGGGAGGGGGAAGATCAGATGGAAGAAGACAGACACCCCGAAGCTACGGTTATAGGAAATTTAATTCCATAACGTAGACATGGAGTGCTTCCATATCTTAAAGGGGGGACGTCCTGTCACGTAGGTCTCTATATCATTAAATTGCCTACATCTTCTTCCTATTCTCTCACCCGAATCCTTTTATTTTATTATCTTTCCGTACTTGTTTTTCCTGTATTTTTCGCATCACTCGGTTGCGAAAAATATTTTCTTCAGTATTCTCAAACTTTACCTTGTGTTTTTTCTCATACTGGGATACGTAATTCTATTACATAGATGTCAGTAGACGAAAGGTGTGATTATGTTTCATACCCAGACTAAAGAGCAGACTTTTGGTCTACCATTTTCACCCGACACTAGCGTAAGGTGTCAAACACGGCCTCCTCACAGTGCAGGAACGAGACAGCTGTCTACAGTTTCCCCGGGGACAGTGTTTTCTTCGGCTGAGTTCTGGGCCTGTGGTGTGATAATTCACTCCACCGGACACGGCAGGTAGACGGAGTGTCTGCATTTTTCAGTAAACCGCGAGCGTTTCGTCGAAATAGCTCCGGCGAAGTGTGAAAATCGCCCATGCACTGCAGACGGTTGTCTGAGATTTGCAACACACGCGCGCTCTCGGTCACTGATGGCTGTTACGACATGAGGGAAGCTGACGTAGGGTGTTAGAGAAGGGGAGAGACGGACGCTGTTTCGTGGTTTCGAAACAGTGGGATTCTTTGTCCGTTTCATAGATATAACCCACGTTTGAAACTTTATTTCATTTTCACTCAGTAACTTTGCAGTTAGACTAGCACAACCTTCGTTCGATTTCTAAATAATCTCTGTTAATAGAGATGGCCTTTAGTTTGGTCGAAGTGGTTTAAGTTCTTAGTACTTCTGTGTTTGAGGTATATTAATATTATATATAATAGATCTCTAGTATTTTGTGAAGTGATAAAGTGTTAAGTCGCTTATTTCCTATTTCACTAGTTAGATTTTGCGCAGAGTGCCTATAAGTTATAGTCTATTATATTTTCTAGTGTCGCATCCAGTGGAAAGCAGAATAAATTATATTTTTAGCGTAACAAACATGTAGCTATAATGAATTTAATTTAACTGCTAACTACTCAGTCGAGAATATTTTATATCTAACTTATAAATGCTAGATGCGACATCAGTGAATATTGACGGAATACGCAGATATTCCTAATTCCTGATGATT
Source organism: Oreohelix idahoensis (assembly GCA_024509875.1). Lineage (NCBI taxonomy): Eukaryota > Metazoa > Mollusca > Gastropoda > Stylommatophora > Oreohelicidae > Oreohelix > Oreohelix idahoensis. Next base: position 959 of record JAMPIV010001345.1, on the reverse strand, counting down.
GATTTAAATATAACTTATTGCACCGGAAGTTTAAATAATAAGTCAAGCGGTCGGCTTGCTGTTTAAAATGTAGGTTATATTGAGTACATAATATGTAAATGATTTATAGGTGCTTTTCCTTTTATACAGTGAAAAAATGTGGTACCCAACTTGCCAGCTGTTGCACAAGAATTTCTCGTATTCTGTGTACAACATATATTTTTTTCTAATGCAATGGAAATAACCTTGTGAAATTAATAGTCACTTTTTATAGTATGCAGTTGTCTGTTCTTGTTGGCAAAAAGGTGGCAGATAAGTTTGTTAAGCGCTCTTAAATCATGTCCATGTATGGATATGACAGGCCGGTTTTCTCAGAAATAGTTGGCAACTTGCTATGCTGTTTAATGGTCTCCTTATAAGGCATTGATTTCGACGTTGTTCTTAGAAAGAGGTTCTATCTTCATATATTGTGTGAACAGTATTCGTATTGCGCTCTTTACTGCGCATGTCCAAGTTTTAAGTCTTTGTGTTCTCGTTTCCGCCCTGCAGTCGAGAACGGTTCGTTTTGCGAGCAAGACGTCTCTGTGAGAGCGTCTATGCTTATTTTGTTCTGTCAGGAATATGGAGTCCTCTTTATAGATTGCTCGTTTATTTGAGATGACATTTCTCTTGTGATTTAATACGCCTGGGGGCATGTGAGTTATGTGGTGTATTTCCTGAAGACAAGGTAATTGCATTTTGAATAACTTTATCTTACGCCATCTTTCGAGATTGACATTTGTTTCGTAGCCTGTCATTGAAGAGTCTTCATTATGAGATGTTTCTCGGCTCACGTATTGCTACGTTGTAACGCATCGGGTTGATGCATGTCCTAAGGACTATTACTTGCTGCCCTGCTACATGATCTAGGTTTGATACCTTTGTTAACTAGAGGATTTTTGAGGACATTATTGATACTTCAGAAGACGTGCCCGTCTTGC